>VXBL01002595.1:418924-491587 GCA_013400195.1 Aramus guarauna
TTTTTTTAGTTTCTTTTGTTTGTTAAGAAGTGAAATTTGTGAAGGATTTAATCTGGTTTACCTTCTTCTTTTCTGCTACCCCAGGAATGATGTGGTAGAAATGAGATTGTTTAGCTTGTGTAGCCCAATTGGCGTAACACATATGGGCAAGTAGGAGCAGTTTTGGGACTTCTCAAGATTTTCTACCGATTTCTGTTCATACTTCGGACATACGAATGGAGTCCTGGCTCAGAACTGATTGGCAAGTTTCACTCTGCTGTGCTGGTTGGGAGAAAGAGGAGAATCCCCTTTTCTTTTTCATTTCTCAGCATTTGGCCTTTGGTAGGCACCAACAGGGGATCCTTCCAGTATCCGCTAAAGGGTTTGAAATGTGTCAGCTCCAGAGACTCTCAGCAAGACCTGCCATCCCCTGAGACACTGCTAAACATCTCTCCTGAATGTCTGTTTCTTTTCTCCTAGTGATGGTGGCAGGTTGCTGATCTCTTCAGAGCGGGTCCCGTGGTCAGTGAGGTGCTTGCTCCCCCCCCCAAGGATGAATGTCTGTCAACAAGGTGGTTCATTGGCATTCTGCTGTGAAGATGGAAGAAATCTGCCTGTAGCGACACAGCAATGGCAAGGTCGGTAAAACCAAGGGGAGAAAGAAAAGAGTTTGCGAGGCTTTTGCTCTCAGTGGGGGAAATTAAAGGTGGCTTGTGTTATAAAATATTAAATAGCGATTTAATCAGCAGTGAGATATGTAAGTGAGCTTAATTAGAAATACATATTATTCTTTGACTTTAAAGCACAAAATGAAAAATTAAAGCAATCTTAGAGGATATGTAATCAGCGAGGAATAATATGTTGGAAAATGAGCCTGATGTTGTAATTGGTGTATGCAATTAAAATTAATTAATTTTAGTTAGCATACATGCATGCAAATATGAAATCAACGAATTTCAGATATTAAACTCATAATTATAGCGATACTATTGCCAGAGCTAGTGACAGAGGAATTGACTTTTCAATGGTAAATACTTGCTCTTCAAATTTGAGGTCTGTTCTCTCTGCTATCGTGTCAAGCTGAAACTTAATGATTAAAACTATCTGATCAGCCATGATTAAAAAAATTTTTTAGAATCCCCCTCATTTTGACTTGCACTTCCTAGCTTCTCAGCTATATCAGTCATGCTCACCTATGGGATGACTGCAAGACGTTTTTCCATCAAGAGCAATTTGAGTTTAAGAAGCTCCCACCCACATGCTCACTGGTTGATATAGTGGTTGATATACCCACCCTTCCTAGATTGCTCTCCCTGTCTCTTTGCTAATATAGGCTTGCAGAACTGTGCTGTAAGCCAACTCATGAAATGATCTAGCTTTGTGAAAAGAAATCTTCCCCCTGTTTCTATGCAGATTATTTCATTCTTTAATAGCTGTTCACCAAACAAAGTGATTTCCTTTATTTCACCTACAAATAAAACCCACAATGCCAGCAACAAAATTGCTTCAGTGTAAGGAATTTATATGGAGTAGCAGCCCTCTCGGCTCTGGTCAAAATTTGCTTCAAGTCTTTACAGTTCCTTGCTTTGGAGCCTGACATACTGTTACAAAAGCTCCTGCTTTTCCAAAAGTCATCCAAGGTAACGTAGGAGCAATTTTAACGCAGAATTATTATATTGCTACTAAAGTGGAAAAAAAAGTCTAAAACAAAAGAAGTATGATAACTCTAAAACTACAGCTATTATTAAACGTTAGATAGGGTACATTATGCTCTAACATTTTTTGATCCAGTTTAGCCTAGCATTCAGCACCACATTAATCCCCTTCAGATTATACATGCAATCCAAAAGAGAAAGCAGACCCCTGTTGGCTTGAAGTGTCACTAAAAAAAAAAGCCTTTAAAATAGCTTTAAAGTAAGCTTCCCTGTTCTCCCATGGTATAAACATACACAGAAGGAGAATTCAAGGACGTTCTCTGAGAGAAACGGAAAGATGTGCTGATGAGCGAAAAGGAGGGCAGAGCTCCCCTGCTTCCACCCGTGTGTACCTGGCATGCCGGAGTCCGACATGTGTCTTTGGTTTTCATTTACTCCAATATTCTCTCCTATTCTGGCAGCGATCTATTCATGGAAAACACATTTCCTTACTAAAGCCTCCAGCTATGTAAAAGCAGCCATTTCTCACGCGTGGTATCTGTGAAGGTTCACTCAGGTTACAGGAGCGAGGTGCGTGGGGAGGGCACGGGAATCTCTGAGAGACAATTAGGCAGGTACCATTGCTGGCACACCTTTGTGCTCAGCGCCTGTCGACTCAGAGAGGAGAGCTGAAGCTGCTTTCACTCTGGCTTCCTCTGCCTGTTTTAGGTACCCGTAGGTTTTCCTTTCGATATCCCTTCCCCCCTCTTCTGCACTGTAGCCTGTTTGTGTGAGCACTGTATATTAAATGCAAATTAATGTATTGAAGGAATGATAATTAGGTGATGTAGGTAGTCTGTGCAGAAAGATCATGTTTGTGTAAAAATGGAACCGGAGCTGAGTTACACAATCACCAGGAAAATGTCTGATTTGTCTAAGCATTACCACTTTTATCCGCTGCACGCAATAGCAACAGGAATCAAAGCAGCTAACTTTCCATCATCTCAGGACAAAGGTGCCTGTTTGATTCAGCTTCAAGGGCTGCATGCACAATCAGACCCCTGGAGATACTGAAAGGCAGGAACCAGAGAGATGCTTCAACTGAGTTCACAGGGAGGAAGCTGCCTGCATGGAAAGAAAAAGAATGAGAAGGGAAATGAAAAATGGGATGGGACATGAATGTGCTCAAAGGTCACAGAAAGGTCTAAAAGGGGAAGAAGATATTCAGAAAGACACTTGGAATGGAAATATGGTTGCTATTAAAACAAAACAGAAGTAGTTACTTAGGTTTAATGAAGCTGAATTTAATCAAGAAGGAATTGAACAAACTGTTTGATGATTGCACGTTGTAATGTAACAACATAGTGTGACAGAGCTTTGCAAAATGATGCGAATGCTGTCCCTGCCTCCACGTGCACTGAGGTGGAGCAGGCAACCTGCACAGCAGCACAGCTCCTTTCCGTGTCAGGAGAGGTCAGGTCTCCAGGGCTCTTTCCCTGGCAAGTGCGGATCTCAGGTGCTGGCATGGGGGGGAGGAGAGGAGTGCCTTGGGGTGCTGTGCAGCAGTCAGCTAGAAGTGAGAAGAGTCAAACCGGGAGCAGCTGCATGATTAAATCTCCTTTATACACTGTGCTGCAGCTTTCTCAAAGAATCTTCTGCATGTTTTCTCCGAGATGCATGCCTCAGCTCTCCCACCCACACGTCAAATGTCAAGCGTGGTTGTCCCAAATTCTGGGTAGAAAACTGTGCCTCTGTTCACGTGCTTGCGCTCCACAATCCCTGTTGGTTTCAGGGGTACGGGGGAGCAGATATCTAACGGGCTGTGTGGCACCCTGGCCACCCTGCTGTCACCTCTCACACCAGAGAGTCGCCCGAAGCGAGTGCTTGAAAATTAGGGTGAAGCAAAATTAAATACACAGCTACTGTCTTCTGAGGTCAAAAGTCTGAGTCTGGAGGGATTCTTTGGACTGCTTTGTTTCCTGATAACGATTCTGTAGCTTACTATATTTACGCTTGCTTTAGCTGCTCCACTTCTAACACCGTGGTTCTTTTTGTGCTGATATAAGGCATTGAAAAAATACGTGCATCCAGGAGATCCACACATCCTACCTCCTGCAAGGTTACAGGCGGGTTTGCACACACCAGTGCAAAGAGAGGTTTAAGGGGGGCAAAAATTCAGCCACGCTAACGCTGCAGATCTGCTGCACTGCCTCTCCAGGGCTGGCTCTCAGTCCAGCGCTCCGTGCTGGCTGTGCTCAGCACTGGCCAGCATGACACTTGCTTGGAGTTTGCCTTTTGCCAGAATGGTGTCTCTGAGAGGAAAACCGAATAGCTGAGGAGGTGCGTACTTGTGCCATTTTTCTGTGGCAGTAGCTTTTACTGATGCAAGCAGTAACAGAGACTGGTGAGGCTCCACAGTGTGTGGCTCAGTGGCCATGAAATTTGAATGAATGGAAAAAGATAAAAGTTTCACTGATTGTCTGTATTTGGGCAACAGGCATGAAGAAGTTAGTGATTTTGTTGCCTGTGTGGCTATACAGTCATCTGAATTTTCTGAAATTTCACTTTCACATGGCAGAAGGTGCAAGCACAGCTAGGTTATGGGTTTTTTTTCCTTTTTTCTGAGTGAGTGAAGACAAAGGGACTGGTCTCTGCTGCTTTAGGATGCAGAAGTATTACTCTTATCAAATTTTACTTTTTTCAGGTTGAAGGTAGAGTTTATGGCAAGCCATTATTCCAGTTCTATGCCCTAGTAACTTTTACATAGTTCTTTAAGAAGGAATGCTTTTAAAGTCACCTTAGTTTGCCTCCTTTTCTGTCAGCAACTGTTGTTGGTAGCTGCAGTAAAAACAAATTCTGATGTGTGAAAATAACGTGCTCTGTTTGCTTTTCAACACAGAGAGATTAAAGGAAATAGTGTGATAATTATTAATTTTGCTCTTTTAACTGAATCTGCACATTTTTCATCTGTCCCCACTCCTCATTTTGCTGCAAAAGATGTTTTCTTTTTAAGTCATGTATATCTAATAGCTATATTTTGAGATTGGAAATCCCTGTCCTATTCCTCCAACCAAAGCATAAAATTAATGCAAGAGATGGAATTTTGAATCCACATAAAGACCTGAGGAAGGAAGAGATGGGTTACTCTGACACCTCTAACATCATAGCCTTTTATGAGAGCACTACTACAATTTGATCAAGAGAAATAAGCTTTGCTTGTTATTTGTTAAGTCACCTGATTCCTCAGCCGATACCAAACTTTTTTGGGAGGTATTGAAATGGAAGCTATGAACGAAAGCACTTTATTGTTTGCATTACGTTGTGTTGTGACTAGTCATCAATGAGTTTAATCATTGCCTTCTAATGTTAGGAAAAAGAGTATTTAAAGGCAGGGGGTGGTGGCATTAGTTCAGTGGTATTCTAGGAATCTAGCTGCTTGGCCTCCTGCAGAGGTTTTATGTCCCAGCCTTGTGCTTAGACCCTATTGCCATTAGTGGGAGCAAGGCTTTGGAGGCAGTAGAAGATTGCTCCTGGAGCAAAGGTGCCTTGCATGCCAGAGTGAGGTATTGGCAAAATAATACGAGGGAAAGTTACATGGCTGATTGTACACTTATTCTTTGGCTAAGTGAGGAAATCAGATGAAATATGTAAATAGAAGATGGATTTTGTGTCAGTCAGGGATTGAAATGGGCCAGTATTTAATCACACTGTATTGTTACTTCTCAGAACATGAAACAGATGTAACAGCACTTTCCAAGCATATAGGGTGTAGGGAAAATAGCTTTCATTAAGTAGTCTTAAATTTTCATTGTGACCCCAGGTAATAGTGGGGAACAATGATGATCACAGATGTTGAAAAGCCAGGCTCCTGCCAATCAGGAGATTTTTCAAAAATTGGTTAGGTTAATGTGTTTAAATTAAAACTGAATGGATCATTTAATCAGGTGCCTCCAGGAGCAAGAAGAAAGTGCCAAGTATTGTGTGACTAGTGGAAAAAACTAAATTCTGAGAGTCTCCAGCCTGTATTTACTTAAATCCCTGGAGCTGAATTGCCTTTTGGAGAAGGTACTTCCTAAAAGTGATGAGAAGTAAAGAGAGAGCTGGAGATGAAGGAACACAGGTGGAAAAGAGGGAACTAAGGGTTAGCAGGGGAATTGCATTCTTATTACTGGCTGCCTTTTAGGTGGTTTGTAGGCTGGTTAAATAGTCTTGTGTCATATCTCTGCCAGGATCCTAAATATTTCAAGCTGTTCTGTTAATGCCACTGTTGAGGCAAGGACGCATGGTTTCTTGATAGGTCTACATACCTGACTTGGAACGTGTTTTTCTAGTCCATGCTGCTATGGGCTATGTATGCAGCTTCCCTAGGCCAGGACCAATATGGGCCAGAATATTTTACCAGTGCTTGAGGGGGTACTCCAGCAGCTAAGGATTTCTGGAGATCAAGTGCCTTTTCTCTGGGGTGCACCTTCTCAACAAACAGGCTTTGGTGCTGAGACAATGCTGGCACCATACCTAGGGCTGTATGCTGCTGAGCGTCTTTGCAGGCAGGTAACAGGAGATACTCAAAGACCACTGAGAATAGTTTCAACTGGCACAGCGCATCTTAAATCAAAGCAGTAGACAGGGCATTTTCAACTGGTTAAAACAGATCCACACACCAGATCCTCAGCTGGGCATCTATGGGCTGACCTACCCTAATTTAACTTCACTGCAGTCCTTGGGGCTGAAACTCCAAACTGAGAATCTCATACTTCATATTTAAGGGTCTTAAAAGCTTTGGATTGATTTAACATGCACAAAACAATAGTAATAAATCCGTGGAGAACCAACCAAAATGTACAAAGGACTTCTGCAGCTGTGATGGCTTATTTAAAATCTATCATTATCAAACACAAAGGTGGCAACGCATCCGTTGTTCCAGTTGCTTGTAATTTTGCCAAACTTCAGCAATTTGGGTGAAAATTTTTCAAGCTAGGTGTCTGCCTCAGGCTGACGTTTTGATAATTTTTCTGGGTTTTGTTTCTGCTTTATGTTATTTTAAAGAGTTTTGTATACTTTTTTTTTTCCTCCTCCTGTTTTAATGTTTCTGTTTCTGCTTAAAGCTGAACATTTTTTTTTTTTTACTATTTTTATTTTGTATAGGAAGAATGGAAGGAAAGCCTTTCATTGTCACTTGCAGGTTAATTGGGGTGTTCTTTGGGGCATTCATCTTGGGACAGTGATGCCCAGATGACAAAAGAAAAATGTGCTTCTTCCAAGGAATCAACCTGGCGAAACAATGATCTTTGATTGGGCTGAGAATTCGATCTGATTTCCCTGCTTCTTTGAAACAAAGAGAGAAGCCTCCAACTGCAATGCAGATTCCTTCTCCTGTGTTAGACCCACCTCAAAGATCACATGCAACTCTGCTCATACCCCTGTGCCCGTTTATCACCGTAGATCTGATCACTGCCAACACTTGGGGTCTTTAATCTGATAAAACTGACAAGAGATGCTTATGCATACCATTAGGAAGGCAATATTCCATATGCTCTCTAATTGGTTTGAATTTATCCTATTATTTCAACATTTAAATGTTGCTGAACGTAATTTAGATGCGTCAGGCTCATAACGTGTAGGCTCTGGTGGGAGTTCATTATTGAAAAAAGATACATCCTCCAAGGCTTTTTCTGGCTCCGGGCCCAAACCCTCAGCATTTTGCTTAGCTCACGTGTGGCTTTTGTCCGCCAGCTATACTCCTACATCCACGCTGAAGTCATCTCTGACCGTTCTTTTTATCACTTCCTTTTCGGTAAAATAATCTTTTTTTCCCCGTGTCACAGGGTATGTATATGATTGGTTTATTTAAGAGAGCGATAGTCCATTCAGAATGGGGAGCTGACAAAACCAGAGTAAACAAAACACTTTTGTGAGGATGCTGAAAGATATGAACAGCATCCTCCGTTTTAGTGACTGCCCGGCTAATGAAATGAAACCTGATAGTTACCATCTTCTAATCTGGGTGTTGTCACCAGCACTAATTTCTAGTTATAGAAACCGATGAGAGAGGAGCTTGTTCTTCTCCTCATGGGAATGCGTGGTGCGTGGACCCTGCAAGCACAGAGAACTTTTCTTTCTCTGTTAATCTCTCATGACAATTTGGAAGGCAATATGAAGATTTTGGGCTGCATGCTTTTGTGACATATTTCTATAACAGTAAAAGTTGCCC
Organism: Aramus guarauna; assembly: GCA_013400195.1. Lineage (NCBI taxonomy): Eukaryota > Metazoa > Chordata > Aves > Gruiformes > Aramidae > Aramus > Aramus guarauna. The sequence continues at coordinate 426,749 of VXBL01002595.1, forward strand.
TGAAGAACGTCTTGAGCAGCATCCCAGAACAAGTGTGAAAGCATGCTAATGCCTTCCACAGATACTCACTCACATGGCATGATAGGTCATGAATGACTCAAGCTCCCAGGAATTTGCTTGTTTTCATCATTCATGTCTGTAAGAAAAGTTTTTATATGGTTATCTTACAAATATTAGTAAGCAGAATTTAATCCATTGCTGCACTTTAAGGGGTGAAAAGATTTGTACCTACACCACTTTATACAGCTTTCTCCTTTTATAAGGTACTGGCATTCTGTAATAGTTTACGGTCCTGCTTTGATGTTGGCCTTAATCTCTGAAAGAGGAACCAGTTTCCCTATAGGCAGTATATGTATTCCAGCAGCTTTGTGCAGCTTCTTTAGGACATCATCACACAGCGGGCTGGCAGTAAGGCCAGCGATGCCACCTGAGGACAAATAAGTAAGAAAAGGTTCATGGGTAGAGGTATGACTTTTATTAGACTTGCACTAAAAAAAGATAAGAATAGGCAAGTGCATGCCTGACAGCTTGCCTTGCTGATGTTGACCATCTGATTCAATGAGGAGACGCCTACAAGAGATGTGTTGTAGACACCTACAAAACAATGACCTCACAGGCATGCATGAATTATGACAAACAGGATTTGCAGGCATGTTTCAGGCATTTAAATATGGCCTCACACATTTTTCTTACATTTTTCATTTATTTAATCTTGTGATGTGAGGAGGAAAGGGTGCTCACTAGGTATTGAGAGGGAATATGTAACATACTTTCTGCCTTAACATTCACCATCTTGGTGTCGCATTTACAAAGCAAACCACCCATGTTCCACCCCTTTTAACTGTTCCTGAATATGCCCTTTGGAGATAGTTCTGAATCTCTTTACCTCACTCTTGGTGAAGCCCCAGGTTCAAGTACACTAGGCTGGATTTCTTGAGAGTGAGGAAGGTGATGGTGCTCTCTGTTCCCCAAGCTGTCTGCCTGCAACAGTTACAGATGCATTTTGAGTCTGAAAATCCTTGCTCTCTGGGCAAGGTGGGATTAGTAAATAGAGAGAATAGCTGCAAAGCAGTCTTCTTTTAAATAGTATAGTATATTGGCATTTATCTAGAGTGATGAAGTATATATATCAAGGGTTATAATAATAAAAGCCTTTCTATATATTTCTTCTTTTATTAAAAGTTTTGGTGCATTACATATTCTGCTCGCCTCCATCTCTGGGATGAATTAAGCAGTCTTCCTTGCTGGACCTTCTTTTTCTTTCTTTTTCTTTCTTTTTCCATCTCTTACAGCATGACTCACCCCTGTCATTGACATTCTTGTTGGTAATTTACTCACTTTTCTGGCTTCAGGCTCTATAGTAGTTAAATAACTTCTCATCCTGTGCTTAAGAATAGAAAACCATTTTCATATCCAGGTAGACAGCTTTTTCCAAACTGGTGTCCCAGCCAAGTCCTTTGAAGATAAACCCTTTGAAGCTCTTCACCTAAGCCGTTTTATCTTTGTCTGTTTATGTTTATTTGTTGTTTGTTTTAAGAAGATTTCACTACTTCTGTCCTTTGGTTTAACTCTGGGAACATAGATGGGATAATATCACTAAGATAAACACGATAGAATTTTCACAATGAGTTACTGTAGTTCTTCCAGTGTCGGGAGGTCTCCGTAAGAATTCCAGTACATATAAATGTCTTTCCTTTAACTAAAAGCATCATATGATTTCCATTTGAAAATAACTTTTGTTTCACATGTCTTTTCTTACTGGTTGTATCGTTTCTTTATCTTTGACTTATCAATTTAATCTACCTTACGCAAACTACTTTCCTTTCAATATGTTAGAATGAAGTGCATCACTTTTGAAATTTGTATCACAGAACACCACCACCATCACCATTTGAACACTGTATTTCTAAAGGGTTTTCTTTCTTGTAGTTCACTTGGATTTACAGTCAGGTGGGATTTTTTTTTTGTTATTATTTTTACTTTTGAGAGACAGGCACATTGGACAATGCCCAGCTGTCATCAATGTGATAGGTAGTATGAGAAATCACAAGGAGATACTGGAACAACTCCTTTCTTCTCCCTGGATAAAATTTAATTCCTCTAGAGGCCTCTCTATGTGAATATACGTGAGTGGGACATAAACTTGCAAATAAGTGGTCCTGATGCGTGGGAAGTCAATAATAGTAAAGACTGGTTTGTAATAGTAATATACAGCAGGATTTTAAAATCTGTTTACTTGTGGGATATGCCAACTGCTGAAGAATGAAAGGAGTTCTTCCTCGGCCACGGGGCATGCTGCATGCTGCAGTCAGTGTGAGCTGAATTTGACACAAGGAAACGGCTGGAGAAGCAGTCGGTTTCTGTGAATAGCAACAGGTTGATCATAATATTCCAGGCTCAGCAAGGAATTTACAAGTCACTAAGATAATTAATGACTTTAAATGGGAGGAAAGGGCATTTGGATTTACAAGGAAACACAACTTATTTTTCAGTTTAAATTAATCACTGCTATTGTTTAAATGTCTCAGTGACACTAGGGAAAAAGATGAACTTATTTGTCTTCAGAATTTTAATAGCAATTACAATTCTCCATAATAAACATAACCAAAATACACTCTCTTGTCAATCAAACTGACTAATGAGATCAGCAAAAGAGTGGATAGCCAGGGAACAATACCCACTTGACTGACAGGTGCCCACAAACTCTTTTGAGTATATAGGCAGCACAAAGAAAAAGTCAAATATTTTCTAATTCTTTAGGGCAATGATTGTAGGAAATTGGGTGTGTGTGTGTGTGTTATGTTATTCATAGTAGGATGATATAAGTGAAGCTTATCTTAAAAAGTGAAAGGCGAGGGAGTTTTCCCATGGGCCTGCAGGCAGTTTGACCTCTTACATATTCCAAGGATGTATTTTTGCACACTTAATCTGAGTTCACAACAATGGCAGAAGGGACAGCCTCCTAAAGAGCACTTACTTTCCCCATCAGCCTTTACCTGTGAGGTTCAATGGCAGTAGGATTTGTAGGAGCATGAGTACAGAGGTGAAATACAAAGAACCCCCTCATCTTTTTGGTTGTACTGGTATTCCCAAAGTGACTGTGTGTGTAACAAAATGCCTTTTCTAAATGTCATGAAATGGCTGTCAGAGCTCTGTAGTCCCCTGAGTGGCTGCACAGCTCTTAGGCAGTGCTGTATATTGCAGTGCTTGTGTCTTTTCAGTTATACTGTTAAACATGCTAAATCTCATAATGCAGCACGGGAGAGGATTTCACCCAAACCAATGCATTCAGGCAGCTCTATCTTTGAGTGGTTCTAAATAAAAAATGAGACTCCAAGTATTAAATTTTGCTTGGTCTCAAAGCAAATAATTTGCAAAATCACCAATATCGCAGGATTTCCATAAGCAGCACAAGTATAGTAGGAGCTGATTGAAGTTTTTCTCAAGATTACTCCAATTTTCTAAAAAAACCTAACCCTACAAAAGCTGGCAAATCTAATATGACCTCTAGGCTTGTAACAAGCTGGTTCTGGAGTGTTTGAAGGGTTTAAGCTATATGACCTACAGAAAAATCAAGAGTACTTGAGCCATGTGGTTCCAATCAAATACTATGTTTTTTAATGCAGACAGCCAAAAGACCACAAAGTTAGAAACAAACAAATGTAGACCATATGTGCTGAACCAGTTCTGTGAAATGCGTACCACTGATTATGGGCAGAGATGCACAGCCCCAGATTTTCATAGTCTTCATACAAAATGTGAGTGCAGGCCTTTGACTGTTGAGAATTGGAATCATGAGCAGGAAGGACTATGGAGGTGATATTCATAGAATCATAGAATGGTTTGGGTTAGAAGGGATCTTAAAGATCATCTAGTTCCAACTCCCCTGCCATAGGCAGGGACACCCTCCACTAGACCAGGTTGCCCAAAGCCCCATCCAACCTGGCCTTGAACACTTCCAGGGATGGGGCATCCACAACTTACCTGGGCAACCTGTTCCAGTTCCTCAGCACCCTCACTGTAAAAAAAATAATTCTTCCCGATATCTAATCTAACTCTACTGTCCTTCAGCTTAAGGCCATTATGCTTTGTTCTATCACTACATGTCCTTGTAAACAGTCCCTCTCCAGCTATCTTATAGGGGCCCTTCAGGTACTTGAAGGCTGTTCTAAAGTCTCCCTGGAGCCCTCTCTTCTTCAGGCTGAACAACCTCAACTGTCTCAGTCTGTCTTTATAGGAGAAGCGCTCTAGCCCTCTGATCATCTTCATGGCCCTCCTGGACTCGCTCCAACAGCTTCATGTCCTACTTATGTTGGGGAGCCAAGAGCTGAATGCACCAACTCCAGCTGAAGTCTCACAAGAGTGGACTAGAGGGGGAGAATGACCTCCCTCGACCTGCTGGTCACACTTCTTTTGATGCAGCCAGGATATGATTGGCTTTCTGAGCTGTAAGGACACATTTTCGGGTCATGTTGAGCTTCTCATCCACCCACATCCCAAGTCCTTCTCCTCAGGGCTGTTCTCAATCCGTTCTCCACCCAGCCTGTAGTTGTGCTTGGGATTGCCCCAACCCACATGCAGGACCTTGCACTTGGCCTTGTTGAACTTCATGCTGTTTGCACGGACCCACCTCTCAAGCCTGTCAAGATCCCTCTGGATGGCATCCCTTCCCTCCAGTGTGTCAACCATAACACACAGCTTGGTGTCATCGGCAAACTTGCTGAGGGTGCAGTTGATTACCACTATCCATGTCACTGAGAAAGATTTTAAACAGCAGCGGTCCCAATACTGACCCCTCAGGAATGTCACTGTTCTGCACTTAGACGTTTAGGTGTTGACCACAACTCTTTGAGTGTGACTGTCCAGCCAGTTCCTTATCCACCAAGTGGTCCATCCATCAAATCCATGTCTCTCCAGTTTAGAGACAAGGATATCATGTGGGACAATGTCAAATGTTTTGCACAAGTCCAGGTAGATGACATCAGTTGCTCTTCCCTTGTCCACCAACACTGTAAGCCTGTCATAGAAGGCCACCAAATTTGTCAAGCATGATTTGCCCTTAGTGAAGCCACATTCTTTCATGTGTTATAATCAGTGCAAACCTCCTGGATTGCTTATGCCCTTCTGTGTTGTCCCTCTAACAGATATTGGTGTGGTTGAGTCCCCCATGAGGACCAGGGCTTGTGAACATGAGGCTGCTCCTATCTGTCTATATAGGGCCTCATCCACTTGGTCTTCCTGGTTGGGTGGCCTGTAGCAGACCCCCAATATAGTGTCACCTGTCCCTGCCCTCCCTCTAATTCTGACCCATGAGCTCTCAATCAGTTCCTCATCCATCCCCAGGTGGAGCTCCATGCACTCCAGCTGGTCTTTGACACAGAGGTAAACATCCCCTCCCTTTGTTGTCTAGCACCTATGAAATTGCTCCTGTGATCCAATGCCAGGTTAAAAAATGCATCTCCAATTTCAGTCTCTTCCTATGTACAGAGATCACCAAAAATGTGACAGTGAAGGTAATTAATCAGTGGGATGGATTACCAAGAAATGCAGTAGACTCTCCATGCTTTAGAAATGTTTCATTGAAGTTACAGACCTTTATTAATGTTATATTCTAGTTTAACTGTGAAGCATTAGGCTTGATTATAGGACTTACTGGGTCAGAATCAATATGATGCAGGAGGTGAGACAAGTTGCTCTCAATAGTCCCGTCTAGCCTTAAAGTCTCTGGGCCTAAGGATTTTCTGCAGCTGTAATGTGTGCAAACAGATGTAATCTTACTGATATTGCTTCCTGCATTCCTTTCTGATGCTCATGAATAAACATCTCACTCATCGAGGATTTTCCAATGCAACCAAATATAAGTTTATTTATGAATAACTGCAGGTGTGACAGCTACTGTTTGATTCCCGTTGGGAAGCTGCCACCGCCCCCTTTTTGCCTGAACAGAGGGTCCAGCCCTGGGGCTTGTAAGATATCAGCCCGCTGCATGGCTATATTTGTATCTTTGTGGGAGCAGAATATGGAATTACACAGAGGTGGAGGAAAAATGTGTCTTTGGGAAGTTATTTCATAGCCTGTCTTGGTCTCCTGGGAAGTGTGGGTTGGGAAGTGAAAATTAGTCCTGAGGCAGATGGATTTATAGCCCATCAAAGATAAAAGAAAGATGCAATACATAACAGAGTTGAGCTGGCTAATTATATGGCAGCGTGATTACTGAATCTCTCTCTCTAGCCAGCCGTTTGACACGTATGTACATACACTACCATGCAAGTGCTTAATTGTGTATATACACTGCTCAGCAGCAGAGTTAAACACCGACCTGTGTGCCCTCAGGTCACTCTTTTGTGTTGCACACTCTTTTCACGGACACCTAAGGGCATAATATGACACACAACTTTGGAAGCCTGTAAGAACTGTGGTATGAAGCATACCACAAGTGTGAAATTAATTACCTTCTGGGGCTACCACCAGACTTAACGTTGGCACGCTAAACTAGGCCAAGGTGAGCTAGGGACGTGATCACGAAGGGAACACAACTGCTATTTAACTCAGCAGTAAACCTAATAAGAGTCAAACCGCTGGTGCTGACACAACTGTCAGTGTCCCCTTTTCCTAAGCATGCAGGAGGAGGATGCAATAGAGAGTGACACGGCTATAAATGGACAGATGAATTAAATATGGTCCTGTATTGAAATTGAGGTCTTCCTTTCCTGCAGGTTTAATTCCGGTTAATAATTTGCCATTTCAAAACTGTCAGAGTTTTCATGAAGGAATGCATGCGTTAATCAGGTTTCTAGAGAGTGTTTACTGTACTAGGGAAAACTCACTGTTTTGTTACCGGGCTTGAGGTCACTTGGAGAACTGGAAGGCAGAGGATTTTGGAGGATTGTTTTGGAGGATTCACTTTCCTCTTTTCTAGAATAATTATTTTTTTAAAAAAATATATTTTTGTCCTTCAAAGCTGAACTCTTATATTTCTGAATTACAGTTCCCAATGATTAAACAATATTTTTGGAAATAAGTGGTTTCCTTCAAGCTACAGTTCCAGTTCTTGCCCAGCTCTAGATTTGCAGGATGTCTGTGTCTGTGGGTGAAAGTGAGAATTAGGAGTTGGGAGAGAAGTTTGTGAGAAGTGGGTTATCTAGGGAGGACCATATTGGACTAACTGAGGTGTGGACAAAGACTTCAGCAATAAGGATATTTTTGCACGATGATACAAGATGCCTATAAACTCAATGAGATCTTAACTAAGTTAAGGCTTTTCTCTGAAGGGACAAAATGTTCCTCTACACTCCTCCCACTCTTTTTAAGCAAAACAGTTCAGCTCCTCATTCAAACATTGCATTCAGGTTCCCATCTTTCATACATTCACGGACCACTTGAGAACAATTTCACTCCCTTCCACAGTTCTCATTGACTTTGGTGATATGAGGTTATGTCCTTGCACTGTGGTGTTGCTTCTTGTTCTGCCCGAATGTCACTTATTTAAGCACAAACATGGAACTGTTGTCAGAATAATAACCATAATAACTGCTATTCTGAGCTGATTCCTAGCAAGCCGCTTGGTTTCTGCATGTCAGGAAAGGAGGATGGATAGCCACCTTTTTGCTTGCAGTGGGTAACAATTTGCTATGTTGCAAAAAGAAGTATGACAGTCCTTCAAAGCTGAACATTTGCCTGGATTAGTCTATCATAGAATTAAGTAATGCATGGGTATAGCACACATGGAATGGAAAATAATTACATCATTTTTGAGAAATGCTTGGGTTTTAGTTGGTACCTATATATAAATTAAGTCCAGTGCAGCGTTTTCTGTGGAACCTCTCTTAATCTGAATGTCACTCCTATGCTGTGAACAGTAGTGTGTTGTCATTGGAAAAATCACTCCATCCTTCTGCTTAAACTTTGTGAGCAAAGACAATACCTGCAGTTTGTGCCTTAGATCATAAAGAAATGCTAGTATCTGCTTGGGCTGCACTGAATCTAGGCATGTATGCAGGTAAACTGCTTGCAACATAAACGCTGGAAAGCTCAGTACTGGGGTCCCCTAAGGGACGTGAAAAAGCTTAGCGCTAGTTAGGTTAGCAGTCATAAACTTAATGAAGTTTGCTTGGCTAAGCCTATGCTGAAAGCATTTTTTTAAAATAAAAAAGTATATTTCTACTCAGCCAGGCCCATTATTAATTATATGGATTTGAAGAAATGTGTTCATTGTACAACACTTGATAACACAGCTCTTGTGATATGTCTGCATGGAACTGCAAACTAATACAGCCATAGTAGCTTTTCATTTGCATGGCTGACAGCTAAAGAAAGCTGCCATTGCCCAGTATTTCGTGACATTTAAAAATAAGGTCCTTTAGTAAAAAGAAAGAGGGGGGAGGAAGAGAGGAAGAAAAAGAAACCCTGCTGCTCTGTCAGGAAAAAAATTTCCTTTGTGTCTAATGCATTTCCCCAGAACAATGCAGGCTTGCTCTGCAGTCACCAGAGCTGTGCTCATGGTTCTGGAAGATAGTCCTCCACACTTGGCAGGAATCCTCTCCTCTCGCTCTTTTGCTTGGCGAAGTTGGAATTTTTCTAACTCCATAAAACTTGAGCCAGGAATTTCTCCCGCCATCCCACCCCAGTTTTGTCTCTGTGCATCAAATTATCATTTTTAAAAGGCACTGTGAAGAAAGAAAACATTTGCTTTAGAATGACATTATGTGCAGCATTACTAACAAAGAGCATAGTGTAAGCTAAAGACATTTACAAAAAAAAAAATTATCTCTAGGACTCATTCTGGGAAAGAGAGATAGATTTTGATTTTTTTTTTTTTTTTAAATAATCTAAGTGTATGCTTCTGATCACTGTGAAAGAAGCATGAAGTAAATGTCTCTGTTTTTAGCCAAAACCTTTTTTGGTGCAAATTGCACATATGGTGTCAAAGAAATATCAACTGAATTGATATCAAACTGCTGCTTTCATCAACTTACAGGGCAAAATGAAGGGGAAGAGAAGCAGGTGCAGAAGGAGGGTTTGTAGGACATGTAGCAACAGAGCTAGGGGAGGTGCGAATTGTTTCAATGGAGTTTATTTTTCACAATCATAAGCATGGGTATATCCTACTTTTAGTAATGCTATTGGACAGGAAACTTCCATTTTTCTATATAGTAATTTCTGTTGCTGTTTTTCTTGCATTAATCTGGTGGTGTTTCACAAGGGAGTAAGAAGGTACGTTTGTCTTATATGATGTGATCTCAAACTCAGTGAGTGCCTTGTAAGACTTGGGATTTAACTCAGTGAAGCACTTCAGCTTTGCCTAAATTAAGGATAATTAGCATAAACCCCCCATAACCATAAAATTAACCATAATGAATAACTTGGTGTGTATGACTAGATGGCTCCACGTTGCACTATTTCTGCATCTGTAGCTTGCACCCAGAACGCAGTTTCACAATGATGGCTTTGTCAACAGCCACTCACGGGGGCCAATATGTGCACTAACACTTGTGACTTCTCCTCTGCCAGAGTTTGGGAAGGAGCGTTTCTTCATGCGGTGCAGAAGTCTGCAGGAAGCAGGTAGGAAAGAGCTGAAGAGAATACAGTTATCTGGTTAAAGAAATAATACTGCCCATGTTTTCAGCATTCATTCAGTGTGCTTTGCAGGTTCCCTGCCAGCATTTCAGAACTTGCTTATCCTTTAAAAGGACTGAGTTATATTTTTTTCAGTCAGCAGCAACAACAACTGAAAAACCGCATTACCAATGTTTGTTTCCCCATGGCTCAACTCGCGTCACTGAAACATGGAGGGGCATATTTCAGCCAGAAAGACAAAAGCACATGCAGAGAAGCAACCCTTTCCCGTTGACAGTGGCTACCTGGAAGCTGGCCGGCGTGCGGGGTGAGCGGGAGGTCATGTTGGCTCCCTTCAGGCTGGCTGCGGATGGCTTGGCAGGGATTAACTGGCTGCAGTTCTGCTGCCACTTCTGGCCTGAGTGACAATTTGGCAAGGCGCTCAGGTGCAGGAAGCAGAGCAGCAATCTGTTCCCTTCCCCAGCCCTCCTGCCCAGAGCAACCTTATTTCTTCTCACTTGAGGCTGGTGCTCTCTCTCTTTACTTTATTTGTGTGTGTGAGTGCCTGCATGCCTTTCCCTGCGGTAGTGGCATTTGTAAGACACCAGCGTTTGCTCCATCTGGCTCCTGTATCTACGCTTCTTCTCTTGGCAGTGGGAATCCAGGATAGCTTTTTAAAAAAAAAAAAAGTGTGCTCACCAATTTTTCCTTCTGTTTTATTCTCTGATGGGTGGGTGGCACCAGGGTCACCATCCTTCCCTTTGAGACGTGCTTGCAAGGCTATGGCAGTCCATTGAAAATTAGTAAGAAGCCTGACCAAAGCGTTCCCTGCCCAGGCTTCCCGCACCCTTCCACCTCCAGCATCCTCCCAGCCCCTGCCAGAGTGTCGAACCTAGAGCTACGTGGTCACTTACTGTTGTCAGAAAATGCCAGTTTGCCGAAATTGAAGCATTTTGCAGAAGTGCAAACACCTTCATTGGCAAGGCGTTTTTTAGCTGCAGAGGGCAATGGAAGGAGACTGATGAGGGGGAAGACAGGGAGATAAAAGGGTGAGAGACAAGAGGGGTCAGTGTCAGGAGATCCCATTCCTTACCGTAGGCCAGCATGTAATCTTTTCAGGTGTGGGAGTGCTTCCTTCAAATCCCTTGTCTGCCTGATTTTCAGTAAACTCTGGGTATATGTACATTTGGACTAAGGAGGGAGTGGTGGCGGAGGGGAAACAGTTTCTGTTTTTTTTTTTTTCACAAATACTTTTGAAAGGTATCTGTTTCTCTCTGCATCACAGTAAAAATATCTGAAGACTTTCTGTATTCCGAAATGTTGTTCATATAATTTCCCTGCTAGCTATCCTATACTCTAATAGTAAGTATGACCATTTACACAATAGATACTGTGAAGAAAGATCTAGTAGTGAGCAGCTAACGCCCATGATAAATAATCAGGAAACATCATCAGTCAAACATTTGGAACTGCACATTTTTGGAGTGCAGGTTTTGCCACAAATATTAATGTAAGAAATGACCGGTTGGTGCCCTATTCTTTGATTAGATGTTATGCTGAGATTACATTTCCTAATCTAATTTTTATCACTGAAGAGCATTTGAATTTCAGGGGTTTTTTTTTTTTTGAAGAAAATAATTTGGATTTCTTGGTCTGAGACTATTAGATTCCCACTACTGCTTGGTTTCACTGTGATCCAAGTCCTTTGTGCCACACCATTTTAAAAATTAAATTATTCAGGAATGTGCCTGGATTAGACTGCAAAACTGCATTGTGTTACTCATTATGTAATTAATAATTGAAATTTCAGTCTTATTAATATTTTCTGAAATTCATTGCGAAGTTAAAATATAATTAACACATTCACAATCAGTCCTGTCATCTTCTTTCCTGCAAGTCATCAGGAGCACAGTGACACTTCCATTGTAATGACATATCCAGGGAAAAAATAGGCTTATAGCATTCCAAAAGGACAGACTCTGTAGGTATTAAATGGCTAAGATAATTGGTTAGTGCCATTTTATAGGTTGCATTATGCATGAGAAGAAGTGTGCATTTGAATGGGATTCGCAATCAGAAAAAGAAGACGAACGCTGAGAGAAACACATAGAACATAGAATCCTATGTATTAGAGGAAAAAACCTTTTTAGGTCATCTGGCCCATCTGTGAGATGAAGGTAGTTCTCTGCTGCACCTCTTTTAATGCATTCCCTACTATACCTCAGGAGTTTCCAGCAAGAGACCTGTAATACTCTCCCAGGGAATTTATTTCACAACATAATAGACAGCTGGGCTTCTTCTAATACTCGTACTAGATTTTTTTGTCTTTTCTTCCACTCAGTATATTAAAGAAAAAGGGAAGTATGTTCCTGGAGATGTAAACAATATTGGAAATGGCAGTCTTCCTGAGAAATAATTTGTGCTCTGATTGAAACAGTAGACTAAAATGTGTAAGAATAAGTAAGAATATGTTCTTGCTGTGTGCTTCTCTGTCAAAGCTTGCTGATGGTCGCTGCATAGTAAAGGCCTGGGAAGAAAGCCATGAGCAATAAAGAAAAAAGAATATGATCCATATATGATAATTCCTAAAGCTACTTGATAGGGTTTCATTGCTGCATACTCTTGATGCTGGATTAAGTTTCAGGGAATAGGGTTTCAGCTCCAGCTTTCGCCATAGGTTTTGCATGCACCTTTGGAGCTCATTGTTGAAATATGTAAGGAAGTTTAACATTCCCTCAAGAATGACCTCGCTTTTCTGTGCCATTAACTGAAAAGGAAAACCTGCTAATTTCAAATGTTCTAGGCCAAGAAAAAAATTTATTCATCATAAAAAGTGACTGCAGCTAGCTTCAAAAATAATTGGCAGCTAATTTGTTCCCTGATTTTTGTCCCCGGTGGAGTTCAGGCAGCTGAGGCCAGACCACAGGTAAGAAATTAGCTGCATGGCTTGAAAATGGCAATGCTACTCTGTCAGAGGCTACACGAGAAACCAGGCACGGACACCCTGTCCAGGGCTGCAGTCCACTTTTTACTAAGTAAGTTCCACGTAGAGTAGTTTTATGTCTGCCCTGGAAATAAAATGACAGTTGACCTGAGGTGTCAGAAATACTCTTTCAAATGGCTTGGAAACTGCTTTTATTCCTGTCTCACTTCAAATACCACCTAAATGGCAAAGTTTATAACTAGACTCAGATAAGCTCACTTTAGCAGTCAGTGCGTGCATCTTCCCAATAACTGAAGCTGCCTTGTCAGATCGATATGCAACACAAGCCTTTACCTTATTTAATAGCTCATTAAATAAGTCCCATGTTCTTTTACCAGCTCCTTAGGTGATTTCAAGAAATCTACTACCATGACCGCTGCTTTCTCGCCTGCACGAAGGCAGTAAGTAGGGACCTCCCAGCTATTTACAGCCCATTCTTTGAGTCTTGTTACACAGCACGTGACACATTTCGTATCTTACCATCTTACTCCCCATCTTGCTTTCCATACAGCTTTCTTCAGCAAAGTGCCTGGAAGAATGGTCACCCAGGTACAGTACCAATAAAATGCAAAACCAACCTTGACTGCTTTTAGCTTTATCAGTTCTTATTCATTTTTTCAGTAAAGAAATGATCTTGTTGTCTAGCAACATGCTTCAGGTTTTGCCAGACCTGTGATTCATCGTGTCTCACCCTATTTGACATACCCGCTAAGGCTAAGAGTTAAACGAGACATGCTTTGTTCTATAAATAAGCAAGCTAAACATTGCATCTGATTACCCATTTTGTTTAGGAGCCGGCCATTTTAGGAAAGGAGGTCGGTAATAAGCATGGCCAGTTCCTTCATTTAGCGTATGGATGGGTGGGCGAACGCGATTGAGAGACCTGTGCTTCACAACGTGTTGCTTCTCATCCGATGTGTGGTAAACAGGCATATTCAGTCACTGACCAGTTGCAGAGTAAAACTGGTCTCTTAAACTGATTGCATATCTGCTTTTCATCTGAGCTTTGAAGCAGAATGCCTTATGCTTTGGCGTGGTTCACAGCATACTTGTTATTGTGGTTTATGTGTCTCAGCTGGTAAGCAAGGGCTCAACTACTTTCATTCACACGCGGGCCTTTCCATCTTCAACAGAAAAACTCTGATCTCCCCCACTTGCAGGTAATATTTCTTATATTGTGCTATTTTGTTTGGGCTAATGGAAGAAGTTTATTCATATATATGTACGCATATATGTGTGCATACATTCATATGTAAATATATAAATTTAAAGATGTGCATATATAAGAAGTGGCAAGTGAATGTGGTACATGAAAGAATCGTGTGCTGGGTCGGGAACTGGAGCACTGTATTTGCTGGTTGCATTTCTCTGAGTCTCCCTTGACTAGTGTTTTGTGTTGCTTTTGTCTGTGTCTTGTCTGTAGAAGTTGTAATGTACCGACGGTAGAAGAGCAGGGATCCTTCCCAAGCTTTTTGAATAGGTGTGGCATTGGAGCTGAAAGGGGTTACAATATGAGCTTGGCATTATGGATAAGAAGTTCTTATTTCCTCCTTTGGCTGCCAAACTTCTTGCAGCTTCCTAGTCCTTAATGAGAAAGGCAGTTTCCAAAGCAGTTAATTCCTTGGTTTGTTATTGCCAGCAAAACATACTGGAGACTAAATTGATAGAGACAATTTAAAGACCGTAGAACAATGAGAAATGATGGCATGTTGGGCACCCATTTGGGATTAGGACACATGATTGTGCAGATCCCAAGAGTAGAGCTCCCACATCTGTCTGTGCAGGTAGGAATGCTGTTTGACAAGGGCACAGGATGATGTTGGTGTCACAGGATTATTGAGTACAGCTTGAGCATACTTGGCAGTATCCCACGACCTTCTCTCCCACTCCAGGTTCTCCCCTGATAGCAGAATTGTCTCTAGCCATGCATTATTTTTTCTGATTGCTTCTGAAGTTTCTGGATAGTGGATGTCAGTGAAGATGGCTGAAGAAAAAAAGAAAATAAATGATTGGTGAGCCCTGAATCACAGGCAGAAAGTTTTGCTTTCCTTCCCTATTCCTATGTGGGCCACTTTGACAGGAGCCCAGGGGACTGCTTAAATCTCCTCTTAAATGGTAAAAATGTAAAGCTGATTTACCATTGACTGGTACATTATACAGTCACTCATGCCAGGATAAAGCAGTTAGAAAGGTGTGGCATTCTGATTTGGTACAATTTTTATTTAATTTCTGCTAGTTTTAATGAAATTATGTAAGGTTTGGGACAGTGAAGAACTGGAAACTCTGTAACTGCCTGCTACTGTGCACAGTTGGAATATTTTTGAAAGTCACCGTATCTAACTAAAAGCCACCAATGAAGTTCAGCCAGTAGCAGAAGTCTGCTTAGCAAATTGGAGGCTCACATATGAATGGGGAGGTAGGAATATTAAGAATAAACTTTAATATTAAGAAAAGGACCATTAACTGTTGCACATTGTCGCTATTTGTTTAATCAGATAAAAATGGTAAAATACCAGAAAATTGAAAGTGATAAATATAGTTTTGGTGTGACTTAGTGTGCTGAGCTAACAGAGGGTGAGTGGCAGCAGTAAGTATTTTGAGCTTCCACAGAGCTGAAATCTCCAGAGATCACAAGTAGGAGAATATCTGGTCCAATATGTGCTTCTATATGGATTTTAAAATATCTGGAGGACATAACTGCAGTAAAAATGAGAGCTGCAGAAGCTGGAAAGTTGGGACCTGGTGGGCAAATTCACTATTTGGCCCATGGGGGTTTTTGTAACTGTTGTTGCTCTTGTTTATTTTATTAATTTATTTAAAAGTCAACCAAAAAAGAGCTTTATTTAGTCTGTTGCTCTATTCTTTGCCCAGGCAAAACTGCCACCAAATTTCAACATAGAAAGCAGGGGAGCTCTTAGCAAAAAGGCCTATATGTTGCTACGTGTATCCTCACAATACTCTGTGATAAAGATAGTCTAAGGAGATCAAATGATAGTTTTACAAAAATAGCTCTTGCCCTCCCTAAATTCCTATGCTAGATTCTGACACTCTTGTCATAAAGAGCCCCGCTGTAAACTCTGGGATTGTTGATGTAGCAGTCTGTAAGATTTCTCCATACAAAGAGAAAAAGGACAGAAAAATACAGCCTTTATTTTGGCCTTATCAGCTATAAAACCTCACCTTGTTTTGTATGATAATGGGAGGATAATATGTATTCTTTAAACTCCCTTTTTTCAGATCTAATCTTGTTTCCATTGTTAAATCAGTGCTTCGCAGGGATTTGTCAACACTCAGCAATTCCAGAAAACCTGGAATTTAGATTCAGGGAAGAGAATTAAAATCCTGGAAAGCCTGGGAATACATAGGCAAATCACATAGATGGGAAGGAAATAAGTGTTTTAAAGAGGATTTCTGTCTATGTGCATGCCACATGGAATAATTTTCAGCAGGTGCATTGGGCAGTGTGTGTGTGTGTGAAGGAATAGGCTCTTTGGTTCAACTCCAGCCCAAATCAATAATAGCTGCTATCAGAATAGCAGCAAAGAGATCCGTGGGAAATGACTTAGTGGTCTCACTCCAGTCTTATGAGCAGTTGTTCGTTACATGAAAACACTAATGACCTGAGCAAAGAAGAAAATAGTGGAGGGAATTGCAGAGACTGAACCCACTTTTACTCTGCATTTGAAGGCTAAGATGTACAGGCAGGGTCAGGGGGAGTGTAGAAATTGAGTGGACCAGTGCTACAGCTCTCGTCTGCGTAACTTGGGTATTTTAGCCAAGAGAGCTGGAAGTTTGGTACATCTACAAGCATCAAAATCATGGGATGACGGATGGGTGATGATGACGACAGACTGCTTCAGCCTAGTGGTGTCTCTGGACTTGGATGCAACCAGCTCTGTGCAAGTCAGGATGGTGCCACCTTGGCCACCTGCTCCTTGAGTTATGTACCACTGCCCACCGCAGGCCAGCAAGCTGGCAGCGGGACGTTGCTGGTGCAGGAGTAACATGATGGAGCCAGGCATCTGAAAACAGGGCGGCTGGGCAAAAAGAGCGGTAAATGGAAAGCTAGAGGGTGTTGATGTGAACCGTGCTCCCTTTTTCAGCATGGGCTGCCACTGGGCTAACTGGGCTTGTGCTTCAGTCAAGATTTGCAGACACAGTGCCAGGGTCAGCTCTGAGGGCACCTTTTAGCCCATTACGGAGCTTCAGTCTCTTGGTTTTCAGCTCCTTGCATATGTGAGGAAGGTGAGGGATGAGAAGTGCCTCCCAGCCAAGAGCCCAAATGCCTCCCAGGGGCAGTGGCTGCTCCTCCCGGATAAAATCCCTGCAGAACTGGCTGCGTCTGGTGCCAGTATCCCTTTCTATAGGGAATCATTTGTGTTGCTTGCATCATGTGCTGGATTTAGAAGACCTCCAGGGTTACCATGGCAACAGTTTCTGCTTAAGTATAGGTGAGAATGTAAGTTAATTTTAAATAAGGTGAAATGAAGGAGGGGGTGAAAAAAGCTCTCGTAAAGCATCTGAAGCCACACAGATCTGTCTAATCAGTTTTGTAAGAAAGCTTCTAAAGTTAATTTTGCATCGCTGAGGTTACATCCTCCTCATAACAAAAGAAAAAAAGAAGTTCAGGACCCGATTCTTTGGACTGTTGCTGCTAGCAGTGGTGGCAGACCTGGGAAGCCTTCATCTCTGTCTCCTCTCCATGTTACCCATGTACGCGTTGCCAAATACTCTGTGTGCGGCAAGGTCAGAAGATGAATAAGACCTAGAAACAGCACATCTGAATCCTCTCTGAGGATTCATGGAGTGTGGGATTAATGCAATTTTGCTGCTGCTGCTGGTTTTTAGCAGGAGAAGCCAATATACTGTCCTTCATATTGTGGCCTGAACTCTACCCTCAGTGGTATCCTTAAAACCTGAAGCCTATACATCAAAATATAATACGTGTATACATATCTGTGTGTGTTTGTGTGTATGTATATATAAACTTATTGCGTTATATCATTGGAAATTAACAAAAGGGAAAAAATGCAATCTCCAAAATAGAAATATTCTGTTTATAATAAAATTATCTGGAGAAGAAAAAGAGATTTCTGTTTGATAAAGCACTGGTATGAGGAGTGCTGCTCACAGAAGCATTATAGGATTGCCCCTTTTTGCTTTTTACCAGCCCGATCGGAGCACTCAGCTCCGTAATTGGCACTTATCACCATTGTGTGTGTGTGTCTAGTCCATTAAATAAATATCAAGGTAACAGTATGAGATCCAGAAGCCCACTTAAATGTTCACCTAGTCATTTAACGCTCTGTGATCCACGCTTTGTAAGAGTTACCTTCTTAATATACACAATTTACAGCTTAAGAGCGAGCAACTTCCGAAAAAGTAAAGGGCGGTTAATGAGACCCATTTACGACACCGGTCACGCCTGTGGTGGGAGATGCGCTGTCTCCCAAGTGACCTGACAACAGCAGTGGGGGCTGACTTCTGTTCTCATATCTGACTACCAAGAGGATGCTATTTAGATTTTTGTCATAAACAGTTGCTTGGCAACCAGCTTTTGTAAGTCTTTTGGCGGCCCCGGTAGCACAAATATCTGTGCCCAGGTATTTGTCCCTTCCATTTACTTGGAAGTGACAGTTGCGCAAGCAGAAATAAGAGTGCTAATGCCTACTGGCCTGTTCATGGCCAACCAGTTACGAAGCGGTAAGACACAAGAGACTAAGGTAAAATTATGGTGCTGATTAATAAACAGTATAACCTTTTAAAAATTTCCTTTCTTTGCCCTGATTTTCAGAACTGCTTTTTCACATCTTATCTCCATTTCATTTATTTGTTTTGCCATGAGTCACTTCCCTGCTGCTGCTGCTCGGTGCAAGAAAAACATCTCTCTTTTTCTGGAGTCTGAAAGAGAACATTTCTAGCATATAAGCTCTCCAATACTACAGAGGAGCTGTGTAATGTTATGAATCACTTGTAAAGACATTTCCAACTTTTTACTCTGAATTTCTTTAGTTGTGTTTGGTGAACTTATTTATGGTTTCATTTATCTTTTGATGAGATCTTCTATCTGTATGCAGATATGTGACGTATGCAGAAGGCTTAATTAATTACAGTATCATGTAACTTCAAGCCAGTCACAGTTAAAATCACAAGGTAAGAAAGGAGGTGGCTGCTGGCATAATGATTATGAGATTTCCAAAACCATCTGGAAGTCACGGCATATTCATGTGGGTCGGGCTGCCCTGAGCGTGCAGCCGGAATCTGAAGTGCTGATCTGCGGTGAGCAGAGAGCTTATTGCATGGCTTACAAAGAGAGGCACTCCTCAACATTATATTCATGTGGTACATGTTTTAGCAGATATTCTTGCAGCCTAAGCCATCAATAGCCAACTGGAATATCAGAAATCTTAATGGAAAAGAGATACTTTGTGTAGCTAATGTGTTTATAAAAAAGGGTCTGAAGGAAGGAAAGGAAAGCAGTGGTGAGATGAATCAAGTTGAGGCCCTAAACACAAGCACTGGTGCGAAAGAATAATGGAATAAACTGAGGGGATGGGTGGCTCTGAGGGTCAAACAGAAAGGAGTAACAATGATATTGCTTTTATGGAAATGTAGAAATGGGATCCTGTTTACAGAGACCTCTGTTACATGGTACTGACAGTATGAAAGATGCTGGTGATGCTGCTTGAAATGTCTCACCTAGGAAGGACAATATGGGGATCATTTTGTGCTATGTCCAGAATATTTCCTTCCACTTACAGTATTTTCTGAATGGGTACATCTAGATGCAGGGCTACAGCTATACCAGAACAGCTGTCCTAATCACAGCAAGAGAAGAGGGACTCACCTAAGTGTGATGTAGGCCATCTGCAATTTGCCAGTCAGACAAATGAGCAAGTTCCCTAGAGGAAACAATTTGAAGTTTCTTCTTTCCCTGCACCAAATGCGTGACAGGAAAGAAAGGCATCAATGAGGAGTTTTGAATGTGTGGATCTCTGGTGGCATCTGCCAATTCCTTCCAAATGATTGGCAAAGGGGGGCAAAAGCAAGCCTGTGTGTAGACTCAAACTCTGTACCCAGCAGTCAAACTCTGTACCCGGTGGTCTACAGGTATGACAAGAAATCTGAGTCTACTGAAAGCTGCTAACATCTGCTGTACTTATTGCAACTCCCCAAAAGAGCTCAGAGGGACTTTTTATTTGATTCATGATTGTTTGCATTTAACGGTGCTTCCACTATTAGTCACATTTACTACTTCTTCTACACAAAATCTACTATTTAAGGGATATGTAAGGGCCTTAGGTAATATCTCTCTCTGTGTTGGAGTATACCTCTCCTGTAAGCAAAGGCTGCAAAAGCTGGAAAGAAGTCGAAGGCCTTGATTTTAGCTTGCTGTTACTGGTCATATAAACTGAAACCTTGTATTTCTCTCCAAAGATGATCTGATGGGTGAGCTTGATGGCCTCCAGCCCAGGCAAGGAACACAGGCAAGAATGGTAGTTGGGAAGAAACACAAGAATAGCTGCTCTTAAGGTGAGGACTGATGGAGTAGGAACAAATAGGAATTGAAACTGCCATCTGAAGTAGTGAGGAGAGAATAGAATGGTTTTGGAATGAAGGCCACATAGAGAAAGGCTCCAGCATCATTTAGAAATGTATTTCTAGTGTAGGAAAGACTGAAAAAAAGGAACGCCAAACCTGCGGGGCAGGCTAGCAGAAAGAAAGAAACAAAATACCCTAGTTGAAGGTCTGTGTCACTAATAGTTTGTCCCACTTGATGGCAGGGGAGGAAAAAATGTCTTATATTAGTGTATGTTTTGCTATTTGCTGGAATGAGCTATTCAAAAGCATTTTCATAGTGTCAGATTATAGACAGTCTTAGGGGTACGTGGTGCCTTTCCTCTGCGGTAGTTTATTCCATATGTAGGATTTTGGAACGATACAGGAGCTTACTGAATAATTTCCACACCACCTTTTTCATTATAGTGTGGAGAGATGGAGGGCAGAGATCATCTTGAACATGTAGGAAGTGCCTGTGTGTTAAAACTAGTCACAGAGTATGGAGCAAAACATCTACTGAAATATTAATGAATTGGGGGAGATGTAGTTTACTAAGAAAGTAAATCAACAGGAGCACATGAAGCCAGGAACTACAGCTCTCATGAGCAGTATGGTTGGTGCTCATGGATGCAAAGTAGAATATTGATCCAAACCGAAAGATTTCATTCAGGTAATTCTCAGGATGTAACGATACAGAAAAACATAAGTAACTTCTCATTCGGCATTCCAAGCAGAACAGTATAAGTGTTCATGCCAAATTATGCCATATAGGATTTTCACAACTTATAGTCCACCTAGAGAAAATGTTTTCCCAAGGAAGAGATCTGTTTCCTTTTCTGATGATATATCTTCATTTTATTCTTGAGCAGTCATGGAGAGTCTAGCTTCCTCATAGCTTTGTGCTATGTAGAAGGTTGATGCCTCAGACAACCTTTTTATAAAGCATTTCTGTAATATTACACAGGAACACTAATTCATAAACTTTTTCCTTTAATTCTGGTATGATATCCTTCTGAGCCCATTACATATTTCCGATTTACATATTTCATTTCATGCTAGAGAGTCAAAAGAGCTCTCAGCCTGTTGGAAAAGGCAGTTTGGGAATAGTGGCTGTAGTGTACTCTGCTGATGAGTCCTTATTGTGTTGAACAGAGTGGAATTATTTGCCCTGTTTCCCAGGATGTTCCTGCCCCTGTCAGCTATAAGCCCATGAAGAAATCCACACCTACTACTCCAGTACTGAGCTAATTTCCATGCATCACTCCCTTGCACATTTTACAGTAGGTTCTTAAGAACCTGTTGCTTGTGGGACTGCTGACAGTTTTAAAAGCCTGGAATAACTATAAAGTGTCCTTTGCAATATCTCTGTAGCTCTCTTCTCATGCTGGTGGAATTAGCAAATGTCTCTCTTTGAATCAGCAGAAATTATTCACCAGCTTTAAGTAGGGTTATCATTCTTCTGAGCGGAAGGATAGAAAAAGTGCTTGCCCTGTTGCATGAGGTCAGAGATCCTGCCTGCCTTGCTCTGTGTTGCTGAGCTGTTCTTCTCAGTGGGGTTAACGGTGACTGATCTAGACTTGTGCTACTTTTGTAGAGGACTTGAGCTTCATTTCCTTCTCACTGACTTTTAGCTCACCTACCCCCTTCGAACGAGCCTTTTCTTTTGCTGAGCACCGCCGGCTCCATTACTTCATGCTTTCACTCTGCTTCTCTAAATCCAACGTGCAGGGAGAGGTTTTAGTTTTTTGTGTGTTATTTCCTGGAGCAGTTCAGACTATATTAATTGTAGACTTACTCCCCATGACTCACCTTTGGTTTGCAGTGCTCTCTGTGAGATAACACTGCTGCCAGCTTCATTCTAGCTTTTCTTCAGTGCTTGCTGCGCACTTCTTTATTCAGGCTTCCGAAGATACTTGTCCTTCCAACTTGCAGCCTTTTGTTGCATATTTTCCTTTGTCCAAGACCCTCCTTGGTTTCAAGGAATATACCTGTATGACCCAGAAGGCAAGAGGGGAGTTTGAAGAATAGGTCGCCAAACAGAGAGACTGGGAAGGCATTTATTCCCAAACAGAGAGACCAGGGAGGCATTTATTCTCTGCCCTCACTTGCTGACATTTGAGTCCTGCAGGACCAAGGGCAGGTGTCTTGACGAAACAAAACCCAAGGAGCTCAGATTACTGTCTGAATGATATGGTAGACTGGATACTAAATAAGGCTGGCTCCTTTTGCCAGTGGCACCAGTCCTGCCACTCTATCTGCAGCAACATACCAAAGTATCTAGTGAAGCAGGTCAGCTTTCTTTTCTCTTGGCCTGTTCCCTCCTTACCAGACACCAAAAGCAGGGGGAACTTTGAATACCAAAGATCTGATGACAAAATAAGAGCCTGAGTAAAAATGCGTATGTTCTATTGCAAATTACAGGCATGAGTTGATCAAAGGCTGGTCTCAGTATGAAACTAAAATTGGTGAGCCTGGGCAAGCCTTTGCTGATTCCTTACTCCAGCATGGTCCCAGCTGCTTTTCATACTCCCCTCTGGCCTTTCCTGTCACCATCAGCAAGGACTGGTAGGATGTCAAAAAGGAGTGAAACCTACAGTGTTGCAAAGCCTGCCAAATCTCTGGCACATGGCACTGGGCTTGATGATGTGTGACGTGTTGCGAACAAGGAACTCTACTGAAAACTCTGTTAGAGAAAATTTTAAAATGATGTGAGGGTTTCTTTCATGCGATAGCATCTCTGCAATCTCATTTTAAGAAGAGATGAGTGGGAACTGATTGTCTTTATATCCGAATGTATACAAATCTAATGTTTTTGAGCTTTTTTTTGTCACTTCTCCCTTAAATGCCCAGAGGGAATGAATGCGAAAAGTTGTGAGAAACTAACGAAATGAAATTTCAGAATGAGAGCTGGGTAGGAGAAGGCTTGTGCACAATATTTTTTCCTGATTTTTTTTTTTTTTTAGTTTCTCACATGATGTACCAAATAAAATAGAAGAGGTTGAGATGCAAATTGGGTTTGAAAATGGATAATCAAAACTATGCATTCCCAGAAAGCATCGAAACAAAATATTCTCAAAATCAACACAGTTATGTGCTGCGTTTAGCTGTCCACAAATTGGTATTTCCTGCTGAAAAAAAATAATTAAATGCCTAGTTTTGTGATTCCATGAGATTCCCAAAGCTGCTGGGTGAATTATCCAACTGTCAGGTTTGTGTTTGTGCTCTAGCTGCATCAATATTTTGTGTTAGCATGGTACCTTGAGCACAGCACACAACCTTTTTCCCTCCCTGGTGCTCTTGCTCCCCAGTTTCTGTGGGAGGCAACTAAGACAGATGCATCAGAAGAGAGCTAAGGCATGGCAACAGCCAGATTCCTGATGCGATGTGGAGCACATCTGTCCCACAGTGTAAGAGATGTGACAGTAAGTTCCATACTTCAGTGCTTTTATGATCAGAAGCTGCAGATTTCAAATTACAGTAGCGAGCTGAACAATTACAATAATGAGGGAATGTAAATTTTGGTTGTAAACGAGCATTATAGCTCATGACATCCAATTGAAGGAGAAATATTTGCATGCCATGAGATGGAAGGCAACAGAGCGGGCAGGCAAATCTTCTGGACCCAGGCAGGACAGAAGGAGGAGGAGTACCTCCAGCCCCCAATCTCACAGAGGGAAGTGCCCACACCTGCCTTCCTTTTGTCATCATAGCCTCTTTGCAGATAACATGTGGAATTAGTGGGCTTAAAGCTTATTTTACTCCAGAGCTAACTCAAATTATAACTCAAGCACTGTAGTTTAAAATAAAGGGGGGAAAGACTAAAGCAGACTACAGAAAATACTAGAGGAGCTAAAACTAAGCATTCAGAATTAACTCCAGTGCTTCTAGGTAAGGGCTAAGGATTAAAAGAAAAATGGGAGCAATTCCTGTAAATGTAGGAAACTGCAAGAATGCCAGGCTGAACACATAGCCAGAGCACTCATTATCTGCCCCAGGCTCCACATTTACTCTCTCCGTTATTTCTCTGCTGACCTCTGGGATATCAAAAGGTGGAAATTTCTCCTTCAACTCCTCGAGAAGGAAATCCTGACAGCAGGTCACATCACACATTTCACTGACTAAAACAGGTATTGCTTCCCCCATCTTTCTCTCTCTCTCTTTTTTTTTTTTTTTTTCTTCCATAAAAACACCTAACTCCCCATCCTTAAGCTTCAACTTGGAAGTTAGGCTAAAAAAACCCTCAAGGAATAGCTTGTAATAGATGCAGGAACTAATTGAAAACTGAAGTAACTTCATTTATTGTACAAAAAAAAAGAAAAATTAACTTTTATATCATATCATTTTCCCATCATTATTTTAGACATCAAAGAGGACTTACTGACAGAAGCAAGGGTAAGAGATTAGAGGTCTTCATAAATAGTAGTTGCTGTGTTTCCTTTCATTAATACTGGGTGAAATCCTGATCCTGTTAAAGTTAATGAGAATTTTCCTACGGACCTCAGTGGGACCAAGAATTCAGTTCTAAAACCTGGTGACCTGTTACTCTTTGCTTCGGTTCTTCCATTGTTGTTGTTACTATATCTGAATAGATCCTGTGCATTAGATCTATCAAATTCTATTTTTTTTCCTATGGTCTTGATCTTAATGTCCCTTCTATACATTTTCATGACATATCCCACTCAAATTAAACATTTTCTTTTGATTCCATGTTTTCAGACATTGACGTAGGTAACATGAGCTGTGCACATGGTACAACTCCTTGTGTTTTTTGCAGGATAGACGTTCCAGTAGGATCTTCCATGATGATTCAGCTGGGTGTTCTGCACTGTCTTAAATACAGAGGATATTTCAATTAAAATGTTGTAGCCAGGAAGCTCTGTGACCTCACTTCTGAGTATGTCACATCAGATTTGTTTGACAGAACCAATTTGGCATTGCATTCATTGTAGTGTGCATGAGTATGCAATTACGTGTCAAACTCTCTGAAATCTTCAGGGAACTCAGGGCAATCTGTATTAGACAGGCACTATACTGTTTTGTCCTCCAGATTTTTATCCAGACAGGCACACTGAGGGTTTTTACAATTTTGTCTGTGTCAATTAAACATAGTTTAAAATTTTTGATGAGAAATTTTTCAGGTAGCTTGCTATTCAGAGAAAACCCATTTGAAGACATTTCTCCCTGATAATACAATCTGAAATAAAAGATACCAAAAATATCTGTTAAAAATACATTGAAAGGAACTCTTACAGCTCCCACATACATGCCTGGGCTACACCACTGAATAGGCTCCATGTAGTATTAGAAGTCCATTATCCTTTTCAAAAATCAAACCTGTTGGTTGACAAAAGGTGTCAGGATATATTTTAAGTGGGATCTAGATGCTCATTTCACTTGCTTACTTGAAAAATCACAAAACTGTTACAGAAAATGAAGTGGTATTCTTTCCTTAAAAACTTGATGATTCCCTAATCTCCAAACTTCCTTTAGAGATTGTTAAGGAAATTCAAAGTAACCAGACCTTTACTTTCACACATTTTCCCAATTAACATTTCACATACATGTTTGTGCTTTTTGAAAACAAATTATTAATCATTTTATAGTGGAAAAAGTATAAAGGAAATTGCTAAATATGTTTCTATTTCCTCTTTAGTATACAAAACCAAGAAAAAATTATATTTTGAAAGATCTTCAAACAAGGTCTGATAATTTCTCTTTTTTTCTTTTTTTTTTTTTTGTTGGCATTTTAGTATATCTCTATGTCATTGTGGTAAATGAAAGTTCTATATCTGAGGCTATATTCTTCTAGGCAGTACCACAGTTCTTCCTCGGTGATCTTATGCTCTAAATGGGTTTGCCAAAGGACTTCAAGGCCAGGGGCTTGAGGCAGAGATTTCAAGTGATTTTCAAAGTTGAACACTGACTCTGATACAGTGCTTATGGATAAGAACTAACTTTTGCCTTGCTTCACTTTATTTCTATACCTACTACTTTTTAGAGCGATGTTTTACAGAGTTGGGTGATATTACAAGTAACCAACATACGGGAGTTGCAGATTGATCCCTTAGATATTCCAGTCCATTTTTTTGTTGGTTTGTTTGTTTGTGATTTACTAACTTCTTGGCATTTTTGTATCCATTTTCTCTAGAGAAAAGGATGTAGTACAATACAGTAGAGTATAGTAGATGGATGCTGAATGGTTTAGGTATCACTTGCCCAAGCTTAGCTACTCAATTGTTGCTATAATGACATTTGTAGCTATTCTTCACGCATCCGAATGTTGTAGGTAGACACTCTGTGGCACCCTACTGGTCAAAGAACATTGAAATTGCAGGTAATAACAAGAAAAGATTTTGTTGTGGTTATTTCCAATCTTCAGTATCTTTTAAGCCTGTCACAGTTTAAGACTGTAATCTTGTCTTTTGGCCAGTGAAAAAGGCACAGAGGCGTCTCCAGTAGCTCAGGATATCCATCGAACCATCACTGTTTATTTCTTTTTCCCTTCATCGTGCTGTGGCCCTTTCAAGTGCTGCGCGGCAGCACTGCCACTCCGATTTCAAAGGAGCTGTGCCGAGCAGCGCTGAAGGAAGGCTTCACCTTACTCTCTGTGCTTTCTTTCCTTTTCAGTTCATCGTTTTATTTCTTCTCTCAACTCTTTCAAGAGGCAGAGAAGCCTACACCTGACAGATGGGTGCCTTTTTTCTCTTAATCTTTTCTGAAAATTCCCGTTCATAAGAAGTAGATTACGGTCACGACACTTGTTTTGCATTGCTGGATTTGAGCTACTTGAGAACTAATGTAAATGTTAAGCAGCCGCCTTCTGCCTACGTGCAGTCCAAGTCAGTACAAATTCCTAAATTCAAAGGAGGATTCGGATGCTCAGATATACACTTGCTCTCGCTGTAATTCATAAGATATGTTGCTAGCTTTAGTAAGTCTGTTCATTTTAGGGAAAGTGGCTCATTTTAGGGAGATGAGGACCTGGCCGTGAGTGTTTGATTGCTTCCCGTGTGTTGCAGGTTGTAGGTGGGCATGTGAGAGAGCTTCAGTTTTTAACAGAACCAGCACAGCTCGCTTTTCTGACAAAAAAGTCTCTCCACCTGCCACTTGAAATAAGCCGATATTACGGACTGTTGCAAACCCCCTCCCCACGTCGGTGTGATTGACAGTCACCGCTCGGAGGCTGCGGGAGCGGGGATACAGGAGGTCAAACAGGGCTGCATTAGCAGAGCTGCCCGAGGAAGCTGAGAGGTTCCCTTCTCGCTCGGGGCAGGAATTCCCCTCCCTGCGCTGGGCTGGGGAGCGGGGAGCGCTGGGGAGCGGGGAACGCTGCGGAGCAGCCTTCGAACAGATTGAGTGTGTTCTTAACCTCCGTGGTGCTCCACCAGGCTCTCATAAAAAACATCCACCCTCCCACTAAATGAGGAAATGAGAGGTTGATTGATGACTCAGAAGTGTATTTATTCAAACTTCTGTTTATCTGTAGCTACTCAACAACTTTCTGAACTTACAGGAAATCAAGGAATTCGGTTCCCCGTAGTTACAAAAGCACGAGATGGCAACGTACGTGTTGCAATGTGCTTATGCCCTTTAAAAGTATAATACAAGAGCTTCAAGGTTTGTTTCCTTACTGGTGGAGTGTACAGTGATTTCCCTCTTGAATGATTATTGCTTTTTTGTACTAGGGCATGTGGTGGCATGTATTCTCCAACTTGCTGTGTGTATTTTACTTGAATTTTTTTTTTCATCTTGGCTTCAACAAAACCAAACAAGCTCTACTTTGTTTTGTTAAAGCCAAGATGATAAAAAAACCCCACAAAAACAAAAACTGTGTCTAAGTAGATTTGGGTTTTGTATCCAGCCTGAAAGGAAACATGGTTCCTATATATCTGCTCAGCTGTTTATTGAGGAAATGTATATCAACTCCCAGAGAAATATTTATGTCTTTCTTTACATTGACAACATTTAATTTCTGTTACTTTTCCTGTTTTAACAATGACACAGAAATTAATAGACCATTTTAGTTTAAAGAAAAATTTTGCTGTAAGTAAATTGCTGAAATAGAGCTGTTTATAAGCTACACAGGGGTACATCTTACATGGAAACTACAGTAGACTCTTAGATGCAAATTTGAGAGATCTGTGTGTGTGCACGTACATATATGATGCGCCAGGTTGCCAGGTACAGCTGAAGTAAGCATCAGCTGGCATTTACTTTTTTTTTCCTGCCATATAAATACCTTTTTAGTACTTCAGCTTTTCAGATCTTTGAGAAATAGGGACAATGGTTAAACATAGTTTGTATTTACAGGTATTTACAGGTATTTCTGATACGACTACCAAAAAGGTCCCACAGAAAAACCAAAGAAACAAAGATTTTATAGTCCTGACGTGCATTTTAATATATGCAAATCGGACTGGTAGATAGAAATGATAATTTGCAAGTTTTACAAAACAGCCCATCTGCCTGTCTTTTGGAGGATACCTCCATTGCAGCTGTAGAAGGACCAAAGGATGGTCCTTAGTGCTCTGTGCATTCCCTTTTGTTCAGTGTTTCCTGTCCTGCTAGTAGTGGTCTGTGGGTGTTGATTACCATCATTTTGATCCAGCAGCGTTATTACAGATACATAGAAAGCTATTAAAACTTCTTGCTTACATGGGCTTTGAAGTGCTTGACAGGGGTGAGGCTGGATGACTCACTGTCCTGTAGAGCTGAGTCTGCCCCACTATATTCCTCACAGACCCCTAAGAGGGGACCTTCCTCATGCAGAAGATCTGGCTTTGTTGCTAGTTGTCCCATGATAAGGTTGTCTTGCTGCTTTTCTGTTTGTTGTGTGGTCCCAGAATAAATCATTACCATAACTATCTGCAACTCTGTAAATATTCTCCCCACGTATCTCTTCATGCCGGCATGCATGATCTCTGTAGGAAAGGGTATCTCTGTTTTCTCTTATTAGCCAGCCACTGGAGAAATAGTCATTATTAATTCCTCCTTCCTTCCCTCTACCCCTTCCTCCGAGAGTTCTGCTAATAACTGGTTTGCTTCATTGGTCTGGGCTGTAACTGCACCTTCTGACCAAAACACAGGGACAGGATAGAAACCTGAAATGTGTTCACTTGGAAGTGTTTTGTGGAAATTAACTGCTAAATCAAGGTCATTTTTACCCATTAGTGCAAACAAGGCCATCAACTGCTACAGCAGGCTAGGAAAGGCTTCATAGGGTAGCTCAAGTTGTTGCAGCACTACGTTCTGCAATGCCTGCCCCAAAATTCCTGGCACACAAGTCAATGCAGCACACCAGAAGTCAGTGCAGCATCTATGGATAGCATTGCAGAGTGATCTCAGTCAAGCTAGACTGTCCCAGCTTGGATGCTGAACCCATGAGAAAAAAGTGGAGTCAATTTAATAGTTTAGAGAGCTAATGCACAGGCAACATTAGCTCCTTTTGTTTTGTAGCACTTACACTAAAATTGCCTTCAGACTTGTTGCAGTACAGATGCTGTGATTAAGCAGAAGAGACTTTTTTTTAAGACTTCTTCCCTCCTCAGAAGAAAGAGAAGGACAGTGCAATAACTCAGTAAATCAAAATGTGTTTTTTAAGTTTGATGGAGAATGCATGATCCTATGAGTCAACAGGAGTTTTGTCATGGACTTCAGTGCTAGCAGGGTTTCAGCATGAGGCAGTGCTCGCCCAGTCATCTTATGCGTGACAGGTGAATGAAACAGGGTGAGAAGAGAAATCCAAGACCTTAAGATTCTTTGGCTTCTCCTGGCATAAATTAGTTGATTACTCAAGTAGGTCAATGTCTTAGTCATGTTATTACTAAGTATAGGTTGTCGTTCTTTGGTTAACTGAACTGGTTGTTCATTAATGGGTTCTCACTAACAAATCAGTGTAGACAGGCTATGTAGCAACTTTATCCCTGGGTCTATCTATGAGTATTCAAGGTCATCCTCAGGTTTCAGCAGGAATGGCATCTTGGAATCCAGGATCTAAAAATGTTCTCTAGGTTCCTCTGATCTTGTGAAGTCCTGGGATCCCATAATGAAGCCTTTCATCAGGCTGATCCCCTAATACTCAGTAACTGTATCCTCAGCTGCTTCAGAGCACTTACACAGCTTTCTTCTTCACTCACTCTCCCTTTCTCTCTCTTTTTTTTTTTTTTTTTTTTCTCTATAGTAAGAGGCAAACAAATGGGATAATCTTGTGTGGTCTCTGAATGACACATGGACATTTCTTAAAATACAGCTCAGCAGTTGTCAGCTGTTTCACTATATGGATACTTCCTATTAATCTCCAGGGTTTTGGCTTCACTTTTGTCTCTTTAGAAAAATGAGTCTTTGAAAATACTATGAAAATATGGAGACCCCAAATCTCTATTTTTTGGATTTTAAAAAGCATTTTCCATGTGGGAAGCCTTCTCTGTTTTTTTGTATGTCTGCTATATCCTGTCTGTCTTCTCTATGTAAGCACTATAGACTTTGAGTTAGTACCAACTATCTAGCGTAGAATACGCTTGATGCCAAACTAATATCAATAGTTTGAAGGTCAACTCCCCCTTCCCCAAATTATAGGTATGTAATAACTCACTATGCCATGAAGCCTGAGCACACTACCCTTCGACCTGCCCAGAGCTGTGCAGAGTGTCCTCCTTTCAGGCTAAACTGATTTGTAGCTCCATCTCTTTCAAGAGATGATGTCAGCCTCTAAACGGAGAGCCAAATTGGCATCAGGCTGTAGGTGCGTAGCCAATC
This sequence comes from Aramus guarauna, assembly GCA_013400195.1. NCBI lineage: Eukaryota > Metazoa > Chordata > Aves > Gruiformes > Aramidae > Aramus > Aramus guarauna. The sequence goes on from VXBL01002595.1 coordinate 457,602, forward strand.
TGCTTTCCATATTGTTCTCTTGGCTTCAATACATCATGAATAATCTGTTCAAGACAGTCTGAAAACCTCAGTGCAAGCAGGATGCACTTTGTATCTCTAAAGTCACTTTTCACATTTGCATAGGCCTCGTGCCCAGTGAGGAGCCTGTATGTGTGAGAGGGAGAAAAGGAAGAGAGAGAGATCTCACAAAAAACAGTGCTGTGATTTTATTTATTTATATGATACTTCTCGAAACCATGACTGAAGACTGTGATTTTTCCACTGACATATGCATGCAATTTTTCCTGAGATGCAGGAACTGAATCTGTCAGCCTCCTGATGAGCATTACGGAGAGAAAGACACCCAGGATAATTTAATTAGACCCCAAGAAATAACCCAAACTGAAGGACATTTTCTGGTTGTCAGGGACTAAATTCATCTTTATAACAGGCAAAACCACCACCCTGACTCCCCTGCTCTGTGATCACTTCTGAATTGCTTTTCCTTTGTGATGCTCAGAGTTCCCTGACCCTTCCTAGAGATTTGCTTCAAGATACTCAGCTGTCAGATCCATAGTACACCTATGGAAGTGAAGAAAAAAGTGACCTTGTGCTATAGTCCTAGGTGCTATAAAGAATGACTGAGGTCCAAAGAGTAATTTAGAGCAGCTTCAAGATGTCTAAATTATCCTGACCTGCATTAACCATTCAGGAATAGATGTGATAATAAATGATGACATAGTTACTTGGGAATGGCCGATTCTTCATCATTTTCTATATAGTTTGCAGCTCTGGAAGAAGGTGTAATGCTGCTTTGGTAAGTTATGGATTATTTGTAGACTTTCACTTTGTTTGGTTTTTCTGTGGGTTTTTTTTTCCCCTGGAGGTTGAGTCTAGCGCAGGGGGGAAAATGCACATCAGTCTGTCTTGGACAAAATAGAGTTGAAGGAAAGGCAAAGTAGAGGAAGGAATAAAAATGGGTAAGTGGAAAGATGTATCTTCTTCCCTTGTCATGGCTGAGCTGTCATTGTTGCGAGCCAGAACTGATGGCCTGTGACCCTGAAGGTTTCTCATTATGGCTTGATCCTGTGCTGCATTGCTTGAGAGACCCATGCTGCTGGGCACAGATGCCGGCTGAGCTCAGGAATACGGGGTCTGTTCTTAGCTCTGCTAACGAATCCCAGTCTGACCTTTGCCAGACTTCTGTTCCATTTAAAGCACGACTTTCTCATCTGAGAATGACAGAAATAAGACCTTCTTTTAAATATTTTTATATCTTAAATACAAAGCTGTTGTAGAAGGGGCAGGCTGGCATTTGCTACCCTTATGACATTCTTCCTCTTCTGAATAAAGCAAGAGCTTCGTGTGACCAGAGTTGAATGTGCCCCTTTACTGAGTACATAAGTTATGCAACTTGCCTGCTCAGAATAATATAGTTACCATTATTAATAATTATATGTAAAGTAGTTCATTAAGCCTCTATTTTACAAAAAACTAATATATTAACTAACTAAAAATTATATTCAATGACCCATCTGCTAATTGCCAAAATCAGAATTCACCCTCCATCTGCTCAGAAACATACACAAAACAAGGCACTTAAGTCATCAGAGAATAACTGATCCAAACAATAATGATAGATGTGGCTTTGTAAACTGCTCTGGTTTATCATGAGTAGTAGAATCATATCAAATAAATGTTGTTAATTTGTGCCAGGGAAAACTGATACACAAAATGTGTCAGATATTGTTGTTCTTATTGTAAGCATCTTTTTCATCCCTGATGCAAGTAATATATATTTTATGATATGTTGGTTCTGTAATTTAAAAATTGAAGCTATCTAGGTCCTATATTTTCTGGATACTATTGATGACACTGGGATTTAGAGATCTGGTATCTGGGCAATTGAGATGACAGTTTTAAAATGTTTGGTATAAATACAGTGCATGGAATAAGTCAACCTATTATTCAGCTGTGCAGTATAAATATAAATGGTGTTCATAATGTAGTTTACACTCAATCTTCTCTGTGTAGATTTGCCTCAAAGCATTAACCTTGAATTTATGGAAGCTAGGAGATTAGCTTTGAAAATGGATTTACTGGTAGATTTAGTGGTGAACATTTTTAAAAAGTTTAGTAGGTAACATGAAAAGAGGCGTTGGATCTGATTCACTATTATTTTGTGAAAGAATTGAGCAGTGGTTGGAGAGGATGGACTGAAATGCACAGTAGGTCAAATCAAATGGTATTTAGCACCATTTTTAAAGCTGGATGCCCTTTATACAGTGTGGAGTGGGGTACGTTTGGGAGGAAAGAGCCCAGAACTAAACTTCTGGGGTTTAGCACTAAAGAAAAGAAAATAACTTCTCTTAATTATACTGGAAATATTCTTGGAAAGGGAAATAGTGAGTTTTTATCTTTTCATGTATGTCACTTCTTCGGCTCCTTTTCAGAGATGTACACTATGTGGCCAGTAATGATTATTTAGAGTGAGCAGAAGTCTTCTGTGTGTTGAATGTACCATGTAGAAGCTGCAAGGTGACTCCTCAGCAGCTTGCAGGCATTGATGAACTACGGTTTTTAACTTCTTGAGTCAAAATTTTGAAAGTGATTGGCATGTGTGAAATTAAATCAGCAAAAGCTTACAGGCTTATTGAATCACAGCAGAAGCAACAGCAAAATGATCTTCTGCAAGTCTGATGTTTTGACAACAATTAATATCCATATTCTGCGGAAAGCAGGGAGAAGAAAGAGGCTTTCTTTCTGAACAAATACAGCTCAGCTATAGGTTAAGGTCTGGATTAGATCTAGCTCGTAGGGCAATCAGAAATAGGAAACAAATGAATGTCCTCAAAGGGTAGACACATTTTCATCATTTTTTCCCTTGAGAATTACCTGTACTTAACCTTTGCTATTGGAGATATCATAGCTTATATGACACAAAGCAATTTGCCCCTGTCTGTACATACTGGTCATTTGTGCTGGCACTCACGTATTTCTGAGTCTTAGCCATCGTTTGGACCCATCAGAGAAATAGATTGGGAGAGAACTGAAGGAAATAAATATCATAGAAGTTGGAGACAAGTTCATGGGCACTTCAGGTAAATAATAATCTTAATTTTTTAGGTTAAACTATCACTCATCATTAATAAACTGGATAATTAATTCCTTAAACTTCAAAGAGGATGATTAATTTTAATTTTTGTGATTAATTTTAATACAATTTTTATAATAATCTCAAAAGGATAAATTTCTATGAATAACAAAAGGGAGCTAGTAAACACTGGAGTTTATTTATTATTTCCTCATGACTCATGCTGTACATATGTGTTTATAATGTAGAAGTTGCCCAGTACATCTGTTAAAAATACTTGGAAATGTAATTTGTATTCTCAGGAGTATTTCAGAAGTACATAAAAAATTTTTTTTCTTTGAAGAGTTCATTAATGAGTAAAGATTAAGTGTACTTTTACCATGGTAATTTCTAGTTATTTATTAAATGGACTTGGATATGTCTAAGGCAGAGGCCATATTTCAGCATGAAAACTTCAGGACAGGACCTCTCCACATACACAGAAAAGATAAAGAAAGTAAAAATGGTTCCTTCTCTTCTATAATGTGTTCTTTACAAAAAATCAGTTCAAGAAAAATTACTTTTAAAGATTGTTTTGATGAGAGCCTAACTAAACTAGCTACTGTTTATTTTAATGACATTTTATTAAAATATATAATGCTTTTGGAATTGTTCAGCTGAAATCATACTCTTTCCACCAGTTAACCTTCATCAAAAGAGTTTCCCTGTCTTTGACCCAGCTCTATCTGTTAACAACATCAAACTTAAATGTAAAATGGCAGGCTTAATAATGAAATCTCAAGAAAATCTTATTTCTGCCAGGAAAAATACCTCATTATTTTAAATTGAGATGGTGCTGAACGGAAACAAAAAATGCAAACATGTGCAGGACAGGTCTTGCTTAAATGTAGGTCTCAGGTTTTGAAGACAATGTGGAATGAAATCAAAATTGTATGGCTCACTTGGGAAAAATTTTCCCATGTGTATTTAATGGTAGCAGACCTTTTCCTGTCCTAGTTCAGTAAGGCAAGCTATGTCCCAATTTACAGCAAGTACAAATCTAATCTGGTGATTTTAATGTACCTAGTTCATCTATTGTGTCCATCCTTCTGTTTCTGGGCACCATCTGCATGTGACATGTTTGCTGTCCTCTCTGCACTACCTGGAATAGGCATGGCACAGACTTCAATGTGATTCCATGCCTACACCGTGGACTTTCTGTGGTTTTGCGTTAGTCATAAGATGCTGTCATGAGGTTGTTAGAAATTAGCCAGTGAACTAGTTTTCTTCTGAATTTGCCTGCTTATCTCCTTGCAGTATAAGTGAAACAGAAAACACGTCTATTCTCATACAAAGAAGTTTATTTTCATTGATTCTTTTCTTATCTATATATGAGAATATTTTATCTTACAGCTTAATTGATAGCTGACCTTTTCTCCATCTGCTCGAAACCAGGGAAGTACAGTGTTTCTCTTGTAATTACATTTCTGCCACAAGGTATTTTTCTTCTTTTAGGAGATCAAAACCATTATTGACAGCAGGATGCAGTCTTTTCAATATTTTAATCAAGAAGCCCACTATGTTTGTCTGATGCTTTAGCCTGCCAACAGGAGCTTAATAGTCTACTGGAGCATTAACAGCAACTGATCATTGTTCAGAAGATCTAACTAGCCCTAGGTTATATCAACCTGACAGACGGGACATTAGCTGAGGGCAGCAACTCTTCCATTAATTGTTTATGCAGATGACCCTGTGGTGGAAAGGTGGGCATTTTCTGATTTGCCTTGGGCAGTGTAAACCAGCCTGAAAAAGCCATTACAATTACAGGATGTTAATGAGGAAGCAAAGACAGAGCGGGTGGCATGGAGACCTGCTGCTGCGAGCCCAGCAACAGCAAGGGTTTATTCTTGTTCCAGTTGCAGCCAATGGTGAAATCCCTGTTGATTTAAAGCGGAGAAGGAGTCACGCTCCTGGCTGAGATCCAGCATGATAGCTTCCCGTATCTCATATAAGCTGCTGTCAGGGCATGATGGAATGATGTTCTGTCCTGCATGGGGCTGACATAGTGAATGACTGTTCTTTCTCTAATTGTTCTTGCTACAGACATTTGGGTCATTAAAGATGCAAGGACGAGCTGAATGTTTCTCTGCCCTATAGTGTTTACTCAGAGTTGAGGACTGAGAACATCAGTTGGTTCATAGGTTGTGAGCTGTGAAGGCTGAGATCAGGAACGGGTGGTTCTTGTCACCTGCTGGAGGAGGTGGCATGTACTTTTACATGTGAAATCCTCTGGTATCCACAGTCAAGAGTGGCCAGATAGCCTGAAGGGAGTGCTTCAGCACTTATCACAGCAAGCTGCATAGGCTGAGACATCAGAATCTGCTCATCATGGAATTGTTTTGAGGAAGAGTGAGGAGGATTATCAGGAAGCAAACAGATCAAGAATAAAATCACCATGGGATCAGGATGGCTTACTTGTTTGCTGAACTGAAAGCAGTGTAAAAACTGCTTTCCACGTTGTAAAAAATGAGTCCTTAATTGCTTTTGTTTCATTTTATCAGATCAGAAAAGCAAAGACCTACTGCCTGCTCTGAGCTCCATTTTGGGTAAAGGTGACAACAAAGATTAACTTTTGCTCTGTTAAATAGTGTAAATCTAACAGAATTCTTTTCTGAAAGCAAAATCAAATTTGTTTAGGTCAGAGTCTGTTTTGGCACTGGAAAAGTTGGTGCGGTGCAATTTTGAGAAGATGTTATCAGGAAGCAAATAAATGTGGTCAGCTTGGCAGGAAGAATCTGGGGAATGAGTTTGCTACCTACGTATTATTTATTTTTAGTGTGTAGAAATTATAAAACTGTTCCAGGTAGTTTAGCTTCAATTTTTAAGATTCTTTCTCTATTCCTGAAAGATTTCAGATTGATAGCCATGGAGATTAAAGTTTCCGAGGAAAATCATTGGCAACTCCCTGATGTGGTCTTATCCTAATGCACATTGTGCCACATCCAGAAGGGCCGCCATGAAGGAGAGTTTTGTGCCCTTACAGTTCTCCCCTTCTTTGACAGAACTTTGAACTGTGATGATCCGTGCCCCTTTTTCATCTATTTATACAAGGCAGTTCCTTTCCTGGATCCAAATAAGCAGTCCTGAGCACTGGCACTCCCTTCAGTGTGTCAGCTGTCTTGTCTGCCTGTGGAGTCTGAATCTTCAATCTGGATGGGGAGACTTCATTTTAGCAATAAAATGGGGATTTTGCTAGGGACAGTTTGCTTGTGTTTGGATGAAGTGGCTGTTAAAATCAAAACTGGGGGCTGAATGAGCTGCTAAACTTCACCTCTAGCAAATGGTTTGCTTTTCTCAGGAGCCTTTTTACTTATGCTCTGTCCTTAGATGATGAATCCTTCCTTGGCAAGGTGGCCATCCCTCTTGGCCCATCCCCAGGCCCTGTCCTCTGGCATTGCCACTGGAACCAGATGGCATTCAACGGTCAGCACGCTGACAGATAAAAAAAATGGTACATATAAGACAAAATATAGATAACTAGCAAGACAGGTACCGAACACTCATTGTATAAAGGCTGAAACTGGAATGAGGCAAAGTATATAATGGGTAAACTAGACCTTTCTGCTGAGGATGTAATGTAAGTAGCTTTTCCCAGGGAACTACAGGCCGGTCAGTCTCACCTCCGTGCCTGGCAAGATCATGGAGCAGACCCTCCTGGAAACTGTGCTCAGGCACATGGAAAATAAGGAGGAGACTGGTGACAGCCAACATGGCTTCACTAAGGGCAAATTGTGTCTGACAAATTTGGTGGCCTTCTATGAGGGAGTGGTAGTGCTGGTTGACAAGGGAAGAGCAACAGATGTCATCTGCCTGGACTTGTGCAAGGCATTTGACACTGTACCGCACAACGTCCTTGTCTTAAAATTGGAGAGACATGGATTTGATGGATGGACCACTTGGTGGATTAGGAACTGGCTGGATAGTCACACTCAAAGAGTTGTGGTCAAGGGCTCAATGTCCAAGTGGAGAACAGTGACAACTGGCGTTCATCAGGAGTCAGTACCGGGACTGGCACTGTTTAACATCTTTCTCAGCGACATGGACAGTGGGATCGAGTGCACCCTCAGCAAGTTTGCTGACTGTGTGGTNGCTGAGAGAGTTGGGGTTGTTCAACCTGGACAGAAGGCGCTTCCAGGGAGATCTAATTGTGGCTTTCCAGTATCTGAAGGGGGCCCACAGGAAAGATGGTGAGGGACTGTTTATCAGGGAGTGCAGTGACAGGACAAGGGGTAATGGGTTTAAGCTGAAGGAGGGTTGATTTAGATTAGATGTTAGAATGAAATTCTTCACTGTTAAGAGTGGTGAGGCACTGGAACAGGTTGCCCAGAGAGGCTGTGGAGGCCCCATCCTTGGAGGTGTTCAAGGCCAGGTTGGATTGGGCTTTGGGCAATGTGGTCTAGTGGAGGGTGTCCCTGCCCATGGCAGGTGGGTTGGAACTAGATGACCTTTGAGGTCCCTTCTAACCCAAACCATTCTATGATTCTATGGTTCTCATCCTTTAGAAAAGGACATTTTCCTTCTGCAAAAGGTATCTTCCCCCATTTCCCCTCAAAAGCATCTATTTGTTTGATAAATTTTAGTAATTAAAACCAAACATTTGTCTTACACCTGCCTAACAAGACCAGATCTCTTCATTACTGAAGCTGGGATAAGACTTTCCTTTTGTTTGCTTTTTGTGATTTTGCACTGAACCTATCAAGTGACAGCTGGCTACATTGCATCTTGGGTTGCATATGCAAAAAATAGTCTGAGAGGGAAGGAAAATTCGCTGTGCATAATCCAGAAATACCCAAGTGAGACGTTCAACCTGCTCAGATCGTTCCCTCTGTCTGCACTCAGCTGGAAGCACAGCTAATCTGGTACAGAGTAGGCAAGGGGAGGTGGCTAATAATTGCCGGCTAGCCTATACCTTCAGTAAATTACTGTCAGACAAGAGCAATGAGGAAGCACAGGGGAATGGTGACTCAGCCATGTGTGTCTGAGTCACAACGCCTCCTGGGTCTGCTCTGCCAATGTCATTTTAGTGCAGGATTTTAGGGTTTATTTTTTTTCTAGCACTTTTTCAGAGCTATGTCTAGAATCAGACACTATCTCTAGTGCACGTTGCCTCCTAATGCTTTCTTTTATCTGCTTTACAAATGAGCGAGCTGTGTAAGGAGAGGTGAAGAGGTTTTTCCTTAGCATGGCAGTAGTAATACAACTGATTTAGATATGACTGCTTTATACTGTAGTCTGGGGTTAAGTGCAGTTGACTGGTTCAATCAAACAGAAGTGCAGGAATTTATATAAACGAGCATCATAAATTGGACATACCCTAATTTCTCATCTTTAAGGAGATAGTACATATGAGACCTATTCTCTGCCACAATAGCCTCTAAACTGTGGTCCTTAGAGAGCTGGGAAGTGGGCTCAGATTCACCAGACCAAAATTCCAGGTATGCTCCTGTGCCAAGGGTTGATTATTTCCTGTGGCTTGAAGAGCTTGAACGAGACAGTGGGAAACACTGTGCACAGGGTATGAGTAGGATGCAGGCCTATCAGAGCTTGACCGTGGTTCTGGCTTTTCTTTTTTTCTGGTTGTGTTTTTAGTCCAACCCCTTCTATTCAAGAAAGTACCTGGGTGGTTATAAAAAAGCATCTGGAAAAAGAAGGATCCTGCATATCATTATTCAGCTATGGCTATTGCAGAAAAGGAGAAAACTATAGATGCTGCTAGTGATACAGTTAAAATACCTGCAAAATTCTTACTTTTTCTCTGTCTGCACTGGTAACGGAATACCACACAATCATGTGTGGGTGGATAAGGGTGTCTTTTGTCAGGTAATGAGGAAAGGCGTTATGGCCCGTTTGTGTTCATGCTTGCTTGTTCTTGGACCTTTTGCATATACAACCCCCTCCAACATCATTAGCAATGTACTGGGACAATGCAGCCTGTATGTTTTCCCATGACTGGCACATGAAATATGGATTCGAGGATACCAGGAGTGACTGTGTTATAATTCCTGTTCCTCCATGCTTCAACTTTCAATCACAATACATAGATATTGAACTCCATGACATATCTTGAAGGCTTGGGCAGAGTTAGGGTGAAGGGCAATGTGATCATTCTTGTCCGTGTCCTCATGTCCCATAACCAGAATTTTGCATTGGGTCCTCTGTTGGGATGGGATGATAGGATAGTACTACAACGCTGGCAAGGCAGGAATCTAGAACAAACTCCTGATCTCCTGATTTCATTTCATGATTTCATTATAAATTCTTTATGTTTCTGCTGTCTGGACTAAGGCAACAGCTTCTGCTGTTGCTTCTTATGTGGGCTTGACTTACGTGACTAAACAGGCTATAAAGCTGGCAACTGTCAGAATAATCTTTCCATTAAACTGATGGTCCTTTTTAATGTAGTCTGTTTCCTTTTAGTGGTAGATGGTATAGCAGTGCAATGGAAAGCAAATTATTTTTTCTTTTTAGTTTAATCTTCTTAGGGAAAGAGGTAATCCTCTGCTAATTTCCTCCATCAGAGCAAGCATATGTCTCAATCACATTTGTAGCTGGAGCAGAACAGCACTCAGCACTCAAATTATGCTAATAACCATTTAGATTACTTCTTCTCTGGCATTTATTCATATTGGGGATCCAGCAAGTAAGTCTTTCCACTATGTGAATTTATGTGTTAAATCCACATTATTTTCATTAATACCTCTGCAAGCTTTGGCATGCAACTCTCCAGCTCCTTGGCTTCTTGTCAAGTAAATCTGAAGCAACACTGCAGTGCTACCCCAATGCATCCGAACCCTGAAGCCTGACTTCTTAGACTTTCCTACTTTGACCTGGCAGAGGCAGGTGTGAGAGGGGCTGCCAAGTGTTGCCTCAAGCAGGGAGCATATTTTATTAAAAATGTTATGCAGGTAGATGAGGTTCAAGTCATGTGGTTACGGCATTCATGAGAGACAGTATAGTTATGTCATCCAAACTGGTAAAATAATACTGAGGATTGACTACGCTATGTATGTAGATGCATACGGAAAGCCAGAAGAAACCTCATAAAACATGAGTTATAATCTGTGGTCTATAGTATTGATTCCCATGTATGGTGAACACTAGATTTGGAGCACTATGCTTTTATACAATACAAACTTTTACAATTTCATTTGTTCTGTGTCTAAACTGAAAATTTATCTCTTCTGCCTGGTTCTCTTATCATATTGAAGTATGAACATTATTGCATGCATGTATATATAATACAATATGTTAAGAATGATTGAAGCTAAGTCAATAGGATTGTCACTCATGTTTTGATGCACCTTTCCCTTTCTTGTCAACTTTCCCCTCTGAGCAATTCTTGATGGATTTGTTCTGCTGCTGATAAGCACAGCTGAGTAGTAGCTGTGAGAGTGACACTAAATACAAATTTCTCTGCAGCATCTCCTTAACAATGCAGAACAACAGATATCAGTCATTTGTAATTATGTTCTTTGGATGGAAGACCTTCTTTCACATTGAGGTGCATATCAATTGCTGAACTCAGATACGATGGTTGTAAGGATCAGTTGTCATAATCCAGACATTTTATTTTTTTGAAACTGACAGATATTGAAAAACCTGGCCCAAGTGTTTCAGGGAACTGTGTACACCTCAGAAAGGGATGACTGGAATTTAGGGAGGATTTTCCTTTACTTAGACTAGGCTTCCAAAAGGTACGCCAAAGCCTGTTACAAGCTCTCTGTGGAGTGACAGGTTCCTCAATGTAGATCTGTGTTTAGAGCTAAATTTAGGTCTATGTTTGAGCACGTATACTTCAGGCCCTTGGCATTTATGCTTACCACAGAAATGGGGTATCTTCTTTGGCCAGAACCTGGAGACCAGCTCCCAGCTCTGACCAGAGGAAAATACAGAATAATGATACATCACCACTGCAGTTAACAGGAGGGTTGCCTGTGAAAGTGAGACAAGATTAAGTCTTTGCAAGTGTATGTTTTTACCTCTGTTTCATATTTACTACCTTTTTTTTTTTTTTCAGAATCAACCATTTGAAATATTCATTGAATAACAGTTCATTGGCTTTTTTTCTGCTTAAATTTGAAGTTAATTGAAACAGTTGAAAATAGTTGGGTTGCTATTCTGCTTAGCCTTCTTTTCCCACATAATATTCAAAGTAATATCTTCAGCAACATTAGGAAGTATTTTCTTAATTATGCTATGAATAAAGCATTTGATACACTTTTGTTGTTAGTATAGCTAAGCTGTGAAACCATTATGCATTTCCTACCATTGGAACAAATCTTCCTCTAAGACCCAAGATCAAGAAGACACTTAAGCAGCTGCTTATGAGATGAAATCTCATCCCAAGGCAATTTTTTAAATACCGCTTTTAATAATCTTCTCTGGGATTCTCCATTACTTTTTTTATTTAGGCTGCTTGGGAATGAAGAAAAACAGAAAACTTTGTCACAGTGTTGTTCACAGATGGAAAAAATCCCTGAGGAGAAGCACACCAATAGTTTTCAGTTTCATTCCAGTACTGAAAGGTTTAGATGAATGGATGCTGAAATACAGAGATAATTTACTGTACCAATCAGTCTGTTAATTTTATTATTTTTTCCAAATATGCCATTGAGCCAGTCCGCTAATAATTTCATCAATGATATTCTCTGTCTCTGAGTCACTAACCCAATTCTTAAAAAATTTATTTTTACAATGGAAGAATTTGGATGAGGGATGCATTATCAGAGCTGATTTATGTTGCTTTGGTATTGAATCAGAGTGCTTAAATATTTAGCAGAAATTATCTTCTTCACTTGCATCGTGCACAAGGAATCACCTTCTCTCATTCTTGTTTGATAACAAATCATACCCATTATTTTTATTAATGTCTTACCAGAGCGGAAGGCTCTGTCTAACAGGAGGGGTAGTGAGAGATGATCCTGGTTCTGAAGAACTTTTAAGATATACTGGCAAGAAGTGGATGGGGAATCAAATTAGAGAAAGGGCTTGTCTAAGATCAGAGGGAATTCAGCCTGGCAGAATTCAGGTTCCTGACTCATAGTGTCTTCTCAGGGCACTGTCTATTTCAGACAGATATGTATTTGCATCTACATACAGACTCAATCTATGCTAATGTGCAATCTTGTTCTTATAAATTGTTCTCTTTCTGAATATTATAAGGATTATCACATCCTTAAGAGGATGACTGAAATACCCAATGATGTGTTAGGGGGTGCCAATTAAAGTTTTAATGCTGTAACAGCTGTTGTCTGCTTGTAAATGATTTCTCCTAATTTTGGGATTTTCTGTTAGCACATAAAACGCTTTGTTAATAAATGTGAAAGTCCCCAAGGAATTCTGTGCATTAAACTTTAATAATTGAAGAGTGCAGAGGAACAGCTGAAATAAAAATGACTGCATTATGGAGCAACTTTTAAAATGTGCTATGTCTACTAAAGATATCATAAAATCCCATGATACCTCTATTTTGTTGTGGGTTTTTTTTGTTTTGTTTTGTTTTTTTGTCTTCTGAAGTGATCAGGTCTCAAATCCCAGAAACAAGTTAGCCAGGATAGGTTATTTGGAAAATTAAAGTTCCCCTTAAAGTCTCTCTGTGTCTAGTAAGATATTCTCTTACCTTCCAGTACAGGTCTACTAGCTTCAGCAAAACTACAGCTATTTACATCATCAGAAAACTTGGCCTGCTGTATGCATAAGGCTAGCTATCATATACTATTCAACTGGTGTCTTCAGCAGTTTTCTTTCAAGTCTTCTTTTCCCAATTCCTCCAACTCCTCACATCAAGTTAAATTTGACACAGTGCTGGAAAATGCAGCCTAGGTGAGTGAGTAGCCTGTAGATGATATGAAATATCCAACTATGAGGACTACTGGGAGTAAAAAATATCCATGTTGTAAGCTACATATAAGGAAGATTAAAAAGCCAAAATTTACCAATGATTCAGATGATCAACTTTTAGGGAAAGTGTTTCTTACAGTAGATTTTTTTATCAATTTCAATTTTTGCATGGGCTACAGAGGTATATGATGATGATGATAATGTTGATAATAATAATAACAGTAGTAATAACAACAATAATTAACAATATATATACCATAAGTATCATAAGCAGAACAACAATAATAAGATATTAAAAGAAGTAATATAACTAGATGTAATAAACGAAATCCTGTGTATTCCAGGCTAGTGTTATCTGCAGCCAACACAGGAGTTTTGCGAGGCTGATCCCTGCGTTAGCAGACACCAGCCTCATCCTATAATACTGCTGTTCTCTTTGGGTCTTGCTAGCAAGGCTGGCCACGATACTTTTTTCCTCACAAATTTGTTTGCCTTGTATTGCAGAGAAGCTAGCAACACTAGCTGTTGCCCTAGATCTTGCACCTCTGAATTGTTTCCGAGGGAGCTCAGTATATTGCGTGTTCAGCAGTGGCTTCAGTGTGATTTTAATTTAGACGAGTCAAACTGGAGCATATCTTTTCCACTGCAGCACTCATTTGTATACCGCATCATCTCTGTCTCTACACTAGTCACATACATTATGCATATAGTACATGCTGTCAAATCATTGCAAGGCCCAGGGGTAACCTCTTTCCGATTCACTAGCAGATTTAAAACTGTCCGTGCTTGCACAGGAGCAGTTTCACTGTCAGGATCAGTGCGTGAGTAGATCTCCATCCGTAGTCCCGGACAGCTTTGCCCTCAGCAGGGCACTTGGGATGAGAAGCAGCCTGGGCAGGGGCAGCGACGTGGGGCACTGCTGTTTTCCTCTTCAGCTCCCTCAGCAGAAAGCTGCTGCGTTGCCCAAAGGTGGGCTGCGTGATTGAGCTGAGGTGGGCTGGAGCCACACGTGTCTCTCTTGTTGTCCAAGTGGGCACTTGAGGAGCTGCGCTGGCAGAGATCATCCAGAGCAGTGGCTCTCCACTGAAACACATGGGGAATTTCACCTCTTCGGAAGCAGCACGTTGGGCTTTGTGAAATTCAGTCACATACCAGGTTTCCAATTTTGCATTAGAAGCACAACGTTTAGGAGTGTACTTTCTTACAGGGGCCACACAGAGGAAAGAGAGGTGTCTCCTAGAGTGCAATGCCTTGTAAAGATAGACCAGGCTGAATTGAGTGGACATTCATAGTTTCTTAGCATGATATAGGAGATATTGGTTTGGGCTGATCTCTTTGGTTTGAGCAACAGTCTTCCTACCTTTTTCAAATAGCATTTAATTGCACACTTCAAAAGCTTTTACTTAAAAAAAAAATTGTTAAAGAAATAACTTGTTGAAGTAGGATTTATTTGACTTCTTTTTTATAGTTAGAACAAAAACAAATCAGCAGAACAGTGTAATTATGAGTTAATTATTCTAATAACTTTCACTTTCATTTTTATTTTTAATCTTGATTTCTTTTTCTATGCTGAAGAATAGGAGACAATCTAAACAATGAATTAATTAATTACTCTAAGCTCCTTGATCTCTTCCTTGTTCTTTCCACCCCCTCTTTTCAGATCATTAGAACTATGAGATAATCAGGGCAAGATTTAATTTGCTAGCTCTTTCTTTCTCCCAAGTCCTCCATTTTTTTTTTTCTCCTCTGAGTCCTGTTTTCTCTCTCTTAGGCACACGTTCTTATTTATATTTAGGTTATTTTAAAAGCAGGTAGAAAAGGAAAGGGAGTAAAAAAGACCCCTATCCATTATTAGTTTCTCAGTGGGTGAATTTCTGCAGTTTTTGCTGTAGCCTATTGAAGTCAATGGAGCTCTACTGAAATGTTCTTGGGGATCTCCTGTCTTCATTAGAGTTGTCGGAGACATCATTGTGCTTTGCCCTTTGGAGCTGCTGCATAGGCAATACGGTGTTGTGTACTACTGAGGGAAAAACTAAAATAAATCCATGCCCCCCACGTAGTTCATAATTAGCAGCACTCCTCCTTCCTACCTGCTGCAGCTTTCATTCTCCACTTCCACTCCCTGGAAACTGGGAATTAAATCGGTGATGAAGAGGGAATTACCTGCTGCCTGCAGCTTTGCAGCACAGGCTTATTCAGACACATCAGATTAAAACTTCCCTTTCCTGAAAGGCAGCAGTGGAGAACTGTTGCTGGTGCTGTGCAGGACTGAGGGGTCCAAACAGGATCTGGAGAGAGGGTTGCTGTGATGAAGATCTCCCAGAGCAAATAAATCAGACTGGTGAAAAATGACAGAAGAAAAAGACAGAAGGCTACGTTTGCATTGCCTTTTGCAGGCAGACATAAGCATGCTCTGCCTGTGCTCAAAGTGTACAAGAAGCTAATATATTTTACGTTTGACTGGGCCTTTGATGCTTACAGGGCTGACTGTAGCTACATGCTTCTGTTGCACAAAAACCTTACAGTCAGGGGTTGGAGTTGCTTGGGTAGAGCAAGCTCATGCCTGCCTCCACAGTGGGGACCTCAACACCATGGGGGTTTGAAGATACCTATTCCTCAGGGTAGCTGCAGGGCTAGTTCCTGAGCTTTTCCGATGCACAATTCAGTTATCTTGTTTCTGCCATGCACATCATAATCAGGTACTGAAATTTCTCATTCACTTTGTTTTTAGCATGTTTTGGCGTGGTATTTTCGGTTGGTACTTGTACTCTGAGACTACTTGAAAAAACACAGGTCCTGATCCCTCTGCCATCAGTTTTGCAAACACTTTAAGCTGGAACAAACCATCATTTCCACTAAAGGAAGACATGCTTTCCTCTCTTAGGCAGACATTCATTCCTGACTCCGTGTTTCTCCCTCCCTTCAGCAGGACGCTTATGCAGCAAGTGGAATCAGAGAACCAATTCACATTAGAAACCGCCCAGCAAAAATGGTTAGGTTGACTTCTTTTGGCAGCAGCACTTACGCTATCTCAAAGTCTGCATGAAAATATGGTTATAGTTTTGCTAGCTAGGACAATGATTAAAGATCCAATTAGTCTTGTGTTTCTTTTTAGCCTGTGCTCTGTTACTAGGTGCATTGAAATATATGTCTTCAATGTAGTAAGTTATACTCCTGTAAGCTACTTAATATATGTAGTAGTACCTAATGATGCAGAAATTCTGAGCCTATCACAGTCACAGAGAGTTTCGGCATTAACTTCAATGAAGCTAGGATTTCATATGGAATTTAAGTGTTACTGAAAAACAGATGAGGATAATAACTATAAATTCTGCTAGTAAATGCTGAAATCTGCAAATCCTACTCAGCATTTACTGTAAGATATTTTTTTGCCTGAGTAAGATTTGCAAGATTTTATTCAAATGAGATGCATATTAGCTTGCAGTGTTTTTGTTGTGATACATTTTCATGGTCGTACAAAGCTGTCATTATGCAACTGTATTTTTTTTTCAGTTCTTGTTCTTAGCATCTTTCTCATCTTTCCTCTTTGAACCTACGGGAATATTCTTTCTCTTCTCTTTCTCTGCTCTCTTCTCCTTTTTCCCCCTCTTCCTTATATTCACCCTCTTCCTATTCTTCTCCCCTCCCCTCTTGTCCTGCTTCTTGGAGAACATGCATACCTGTATGCTAAACCCAGTGCCATTTCCAATATCTGAATAACTGTAATAACTCTGAGACGTCTGCTTTTAAGGTGCAGTTCTGACATGTTCTGAAAACGGCTACACCTATAAAAATCACACTGATATATGTATTTTTTAAACATTGGCTTCTGAATGTTTCTGTCTACTGATAATTACAGGTTCAGCCCTGCAAAGGGCTGAGCATCTCCTCCAAGTTGCTGAGCATTACCCAATCCCATTGCCTCCCAAGATGAGGCACAAAATATCTGAAAGCTACCCCAAACCCCCTTCCAGTCCTAATCAGGGTGGTGTATGAAATGACATGCTTATCAACTCTAGTGGATCTGTCACATTTAAGTTTATAATGCATCCGTAGGTGCCTTTGTATTTGTTTGTTTTCAAAATTAGTCTATGAACTTTGAAGTAGTCTTTGTAGGAAATTAAAATGGTAGGTGATTTTTGGATACATTTGTCTTCAGTATAAAAGTGTGCGTTGAATAATGAGGTGCATGTTTTCTTCTCCACTTCTGCTTTACATTCTTCCAACATACTTCACTGGCATACTTCTTCAGTTTCCCAATCTGACTCTGCAGTGAGTAGACAGCGAGCAATAAACATTGAAAGAAGGCTGTGATTGCTGCTTACACAAGTTACATCCAACCAAAGATTGATTTTAAAGTGAGAAAGAATCTGCTAAGATGACAGATAGCTACAGGTTGGCTTCTGAGCCCTTGAGTGCTTCCCAGTGCTTTGTGGCAGATTTGGAAGTGAAACAAGGCTGTGAAATGGTGTCGATAGCGTCATGGGGACAAGGGGGTCAAGGGACTAAGGGTCTCACTTTGTGGGTGGGAAAGGCGATGCAGGGACATTGGAATGTCACAGCCAGATTAAAATCATGGAAGGAAAGTCTTAGGGTCAGGAGCTTTTGTCCACTGCTTGGGTAAATTAACGAATCGTTTTAGCAGTCTTCTAAAAAATATGGCTTTTTAGGAAGCTGCAGACAATGACTGAGAATGTTTTGGGTCTTGAAAATTAGAAAGTTACATACATTAATGCTGAAACCAAGCTATTTCATCTGTGTCCTGTCAAATTAAACATAAAGTGATATTTTTTCATCTTTGAATTTTGACAAATGTGTATTTTTGCAGAACAAAAATATGAAGCATAATAAATCTCTTTCTGGAGTATTTGAGCTTTTTAAAATAAATCGATATCTAAATTTTGGATGGTTTTCAGGCAAATTAAGTCAATATTTGTTTCTGAAGTGGCAGTTATGTTTGAGCTTAGGTTTGCTACTGTTACTCTGAAATACTGACTTTTTTTTTCTATAAAGAGAACTGATTAGAGTTTGTCTTCATAAACGGCGTTCTGGTGGACTTATACAAAAAGTGAATAAATATGGATTCCAACAAGTTCAAGAATTCCTTTCTCATTTTTAGTTCAACATTAGATCGACAAAGGGAAGTGCAAGGTCCTGCACCTGCGGAGGAACTACCCCAGGCACCGGTATATTGGGACTGACCAGCTGGCTAGCAACTCTGCAGAAAAGAATCTGGGGGTCCTGGTGGACACAACGTTGAACATGAGCCAGCAATGTTGCATTGCAGAAAAGAAGGCAAATCGTGTCCTGGGTTGCATTAGGAGGAGTGTTGCCAGCAGGTGGAGGGTGGTGATCCTTCCCCTCTCTATTCAGCACTGGTAAGGCCACATCGGAGTGCTGTGTCCAGTTTTGGGCTCCCCGGTACAAGAGAGAGATGGACATACTGGAGAGAGTCCAGCAAAGAGCCACAAACATGATTAAGGGTCTGAAGCGTCTCTCCTGTGTAGAAAGGCTGAAGAGAAGGCTCGGGGGCCGTCTTACCAATTTTACATAAATAACCGAAGGAACAGTGCAAAGAACACAGAGAGAGGCTCTTTTCAGTGGTGCCCAGTGGCAGGACCAGAGACAATGGGCACAAACTGAAACACAGGAGGTTCCCTCTGAACATCAGGAAACATGGTTTTACTGCGAGGGTATCTCCATCCTATATTCAAAAGCCTTCTGGACTTGGTCCTGTGAAACCAGTTCTAGATGACCCTGCTTAAGCAAGGTGTTGGACAAGATGACCTCCAGAGCTGCATTCCAACCACAACCATTTTGTGATTCTGTGAACGTGGATTTTCTGTAGGCTTCAAATCATTGTATTGGACCTTTGCAGGTAAGAGAAGAGCATGATCTAGTTAACACATCCATATTCACTGACTTGGATCTGATATCATGTTTGTATTTGCAAGGTTTTGGAGAGAGATATCTAAAACTCAGGACTAGCAGATGTTAGAGTAAATCACTATATAATGTTAGAAACACTAGGTTGTTCTGCTGCCTTTTTTCCAATTTATTTTATTTTTGTTGTTCTGAATTCTCTTGTTATATTCTATTCACAGCTGAATTGTGAAACCTTGAGGGTCCAGGATGCATCTTCTCTTCTTGCCAATAGCTAGTAGGAGCTTTTCAAAGTGGTCCTTCACATCGCACCACACTTGGAGAGAAGTACCAGCACTGAAGAAGCAGCAATCACCAGTTTTGGTGGAATCTTCTATCTGAATATGAACAATGCTCTAGTCAAGGTCGAGGGCTTGCTGCAGTATCTTCAGCAGGGAAAGACCTGTCCTGTCCTTTACTACTTATTTCATGTGTGACTACGGACAAGTCATATGATTTCTGTTCCCCAGGTGACAAATGAGGAGCATAAGCCTCTCTACGCCCCCAGTGGGTCATGAAGATCATAATATG
Source organism: Aramus guarauna (assembly GCA_013400195.1). Classification (NCBI taxonomy): domain Eukaryota; kingdom Metazoa; phylum Chordata; class Aves; order Gruiformes; family Aramidae; genus Aramus; species Aramus guarauna. The sequence continues at coordinate 477,007 of VXBL01002595.1, forward strand.
AGACACTTAGTGATACACAGTGTATAAATACATTCAATTTAATATTCTGTTTATCTGTATCATGGAAACGTCTCTGAACTGAAACTGAGATCAGAATCCCATCCGGTTGAACGCATCCAGCAAGGGAGTCAGTCCCTAGGAACTGAAGCCATGAATCCTGACTCTTGGTCTTGACCTCTGGCAATACTGTATTCTGCCTTGGCAAAATGACAAAAATTGAAAGCGCTTGGACATAGACCAATTCCTTCTGAGATGCCTCTTAATGAAAATTACTTCATATATATAATTGAAAAAGTAAAACATATCAACCAGCCAACCAGATATTCGGAGAAAGGATAGAAAATACATCTTTCTCTTCTCTTTTTTATGTTTACATCGCTTTGCTATAATGATGCCAGCTGCTTCCTTTTAGGTGAGTAAGTCTTCTATTTGCAAAGATTTTTCTTGAACATATTCCAGTTCGGGAAGAACATGTTCTTACACTTCTGGTAAAAAAAATCCTCAAATCCAAGACTTATGTATGTGGACAATCTGTCTGTCAATATGCACCAGATGTGTTGACCATAAAGTTGATTTAGTATTCTGCACCCATATTTTCTCATGAGGTGGACTAATGAGAAAGGAAAATAGATAAGGGAAATGTCAAGGAAAATTGCAATGAAAATTTAGATTGTTTTGCAGACAGGTAAATAGAAATGGGGATAAAAAGCAGGAACTTTCATTCTGCCACAATTGCTTCTGCTGTACAATACCAGCCACTTTTAAAAACAGAATTTGGGAAGGAAAAAAGCCCTTCGTTATAGAAACCTGGCTGTCTCCATCAAATCTGTAGCTAAACATATTCTTACACTATGCCTGACAGGAGAGGTAAACATAAACATGACTTGTAGCAAATATACGTTATTATCAAGTATATTCTAGTTCATTTATGGTGGGCATCTGTGAGAACTTGCAGTTTTCAAGAATCTATTGTTGGAGCAAAATTCTGTATTGCTGTGTATTCTGTTGTACTATCTTCAATGATGGGAAAAAATAAATGTTACTGTTGCAGGGTCCCAAATGCTGACTGATGCTCCCTTTATCAGTTATTCAAATGAAATGGTATACTCAGACAGGATGTGCTAATGAAATTATTTGTTTCCCCAAAACTATCCAATATAATTGATCACTTTATTCTTTCTGAGTAACTCCCTTTCTTACAGGTTTCAAACTAGTTACTTGAAAAAACATATTTCAGCCTTTTATTATAGGAAGATAGCATAGAACAAAGGAGAGAGACATGATCTAGGATGCAGGAGAACTGGTGTTGACGTTAAGCTCTCCCACTGATCTGGTGACTGATCTTGACCAAGTCAGATGGTCTTTTTTTTCCCCTTTTTTTCTGTTTCCAAGATGGTGATAATGGTCCTGGCTTCCTTCAATAAAGTGCCTTGATATCTACTTGCTGAAGATACGCATTATGTGAAAGTCAGGCCTTTTACCAGTTCTGCAAGGCAAACAGTCAGCTCCTGCTGTATTCGGTCCCTGCTCCCTCTGACTTGAGCTTATACAGTTAGATAAAAATAAGTGACAGCAGCAGATAACCAGTTCTTCTTCATGCATAGATACATAGATAATCTCAATCAAATGGGAACAAAGAACAGATGTTCCCTAAACATATGTGCAAACAAAAAATTGCAAGTGTGAATGTACATGAGCAGTGAATAAACTAGGAGAAAAACAACAAAGTATGATATCAGGATGTGAGCAAGTATTTGTGAGGCCTGATTTGAAACTTTTCAGTTAGCTTTAAAAATGGCACATTTAAGAAAATGAAAGCATTTAGGGATTTATTTATTTTTAACTCTGAGCCATGAGGACATTTGTCTAAGTGTCTTCAGTCTTATCTGAACACGAATAAGATTGCTAAATGGACGTCGTGCCAGGACATGCATCTGTGTGCATCTATGCTTCTCTCCACATGGTTGAATTTGTAATGGAGACAAAGAAATAACTTTCCTTTCCAGATTCTTTCAGTGCTAAATTAATTTTCTCATGATTCAGTTTCAATCACCTTATAATCTTCCAGGACTTCCATTTTTCTCAAAGTGAGCATTAAAATGACTTTTTAATAAGTCAACTGTTCTACTACTGTTATATTTTTCTTCCTTCAAAAGATCGGGCTACATTTGACTCAAACTTTCTCTTACCCCACTTTTAAATTATGGCATCATAATGCCATTGATTTCAGGGCAGATCTACAACATCCTGCAGGAGAAAATTAGGTTGAAGTCAAGTCTCTTATTGTAAAGATATTTTTCCACTACCTGACAGGCTACTCATTAGCAATATTACAAATAGGAGATAAGTTGTTAAGCTTGGATTAAATGTCTTAAATCATTACATGCTACCTTCTTTTGTTATTGAATGGAATGAAAAAACAACTGTGAGATTTCCTAAGATATAAAGAAGATACAAAACAGATATAAAGTAAACCCAGATATTTTTTCTGTAAACACAATTGTGGTTTTACTGGTAACAGGTTGATCTTGTTCATGATTCTGGAATTTCAGAGATACTGTGGTTTTGTTCTAAATATGCAAAAACAAACCTGGAAGATGTTGTTTTCTTTCAGAATACGCACCTATAAAATGTCATGAAAATATGACTCTCTTACTTTATAAAAGATTTGTGGGGCATGTGTGAGAAGTGTATGTTAAAATACATGTACTTCTTCACATGCCCTCATGCACTTAATTTTTTTCATATTTGGTTAGAGAAATACCAGACTCCAAACAGGAACATTTAAAAGTGTTATTCCTTGATGTACACTGACTTATAAGATATTTCACCCTTGAGGAAATACGCATATGATATATTTTGTACACCATCAGTAGCAAATTCATCTTAGTGAAAATTATTCTGTCTACTTAGAAATCTTCATGTTTATGTACAAAGGCTGCTTCATAAGGTCAAAGATATGAGTTCTCTTTTCCACACTAACTTGAGCAAAGCAAAGGTGAAAGCTGTAAAATATCTGCAAGCTTGCTTGGCACCTGATCAGCTCTGATTTACAAGGATGTTCATGTTACTGTTATTGAATTAATATATTTGCACTAGCCTGCTTTAATTTAGATGTGTTGCAGACCAGTTAACTGGAAGAGCTAAATAGGTGTTTAGTGTTGAAATAGATATGATTATTAGTTTTATATAAGTTATTAGTAGAACTGGGTAGAAAATGCTTTTCCTCAGCCTCTGAAGTTTTTGAGATTTAAGAATGTTCCTGTGCCACACAAGGAAAAGATGATGTAGTCTTTTGGGGTTTTCATGTGTACATGTGTGTCTGCACAGACACACACGCACAGAGTCCTTGTAGAAAAAGAAGAAGGTAAAATTCTTGCTGCATAGCCTGCTGGTGAGGGTGCTTAATGAGAAATACAAGTCCAGAGCAAATGGGCTGAATTTAGGTATTTTTTATGTCTGCAATACAAAGTACCATGGGATGGGTTTCTCTCCTGTCTGCTCAGGAGGTCTGCACTGTACCTGAGGGCCTCTACCTGAGAAATGCTTAGTCATAGTCATGCTATGACAGGTTTAATTTCTGTGAATCAGTGAATCACCAAGAAAGCATTTGTTTAAAAAATTCCCAATCATTTCCATTTAGTCATTCACTCTGGTGGTAGTTTTCTTCTTGCGGCTTCCCTTCTTTATCCTCTCTTCTCAGAGCATATTCTGCAAAGATGGTTGCTTTCAGAGAAATCTGTTGAAATTTTAACAACAGTGTTTCTTCAAACATCTGGCACAACATCTGGACTTGGAGTCCTGAGAATAACTAGCACCCTCCCTCCTGTCCTTCTCATTTGTACTTAAAAATCAAAAGCGGTATCTAGTGTTTTTTCTGCTACCTGAGGAACTCCACAGGACAGGACCTCTCCTAGAGAAGATGAAGACACAGCTCCCAAAGGTGGGCAGTGCAGCTGGCAAACGGGTCCTGGGATATTGGGTGCTGCCTCTGCCTCTGCAACAACTCAGTTTTCTGCCCTTGCTTGGCTTCCCTCTTGCTTTGTCTTGTTCCAGCTGCTTTTTCCCATCCCCAAAATTGCAGTTGGCGCTTCTGTTCAGATTCAGCTGCATTTTCAACACCAAGCTGCCTCTGATTCTTTAACTTTAAGGTGGCTTCAAGCTCCTATTTCTCTGTTTTTTCCTTTAGCTTCTCCTGTTGCGCAGCTACAGGACATGCACAGGAAGGTCCAGGTTGCCAAATGAGTCCAAAGCAAAGTTTGTCCCAACAGACTCTTTTTCTGGTTGAGCTGAACTAGCTATGCTTTTTGTTTCCAGCCACATCAGCTCTTCTGACGAGGCAACGTTTTGCATGGTGTGCTTTAATGAACTCACTGAAAGCTTCAGGCTGTTTCATCATACCTAATTTAGCTAACTTAGCAGTCATTACTCCTCAGTAGACAGTGCCATGCTATCCTAAACTGATGATGGCTGCTTTTCCAGGCCAAACATTCAAATCTACTTGGATGAACCAGGCAAAATCCGTTTCTAAACAGCTTTATTGTTCAGATTAACTTCTTCTGAATAGGCCACATGCTTAAGTGAAAGAATGCTGTTTGTATTTTCTGCAACTTAATTTCTTCATCTGAAATAAACACAAGAAATTCCAGTATGTTTCCAAAACACAGCTATTTTTGAGGGTAAATTCAGAAATGGAATATGAGTTTGGTGAGGAGGCAGTGAAGAGCATAAATGGAGCAGACTGCATTGCTCACACACACTTGAGCATTGACCCTCCAGGTTCAGCACACACTATTCTTCCTAACCTAACTGAGCCATGAATCTTATCTCACTAACAAATGTTACCAGAAGACACTTGCATATGGCTTGTGCATTACCAGCTCATGCAGCTTAATGGAGGGACATACTTTTGTGTGTGCATTTTTTTGCACTAATGTACACTGGTTATGCCCGAGAACAGTATTTGGATGCTTAGCTTAAGCATCTTAGTTTTATAGACCACCCTACTGTAGGAGATGAAGTCCGTGGTGTTAGGTAGCTACCTTGAAACTACCCTTAAATGACATAAGGCAAAACTGGTTGTGGTGGGTTGACCTTGGCTGGAATGCAGGTGCCCACCAAGCTGCTCTATCACTCCTCTCCTCAACTGGATGGGAAGAGGGGTAGAAAATAACGAAAAAAACCTCATGGGTCAAGATAAAGGCAGTTTAATAAAGCAAAAACAAAAGGCCGTGCATGGAAGCAAAGGAAAACCCAAAGATTTATTCTCAACTTCCCATTAGCAGGCGATGTTCAGCCACTTCCTGGGAAGCAGGGCTTCAGTACACGTAGCGGTTGCTCTGAAAGACAAAAGTCATAATCATGAATGTCCCCCTTTCTCCTCTTTTCTCTTAGATTTTCTTGCTGAGCAGACATCATGTAGTATGGAATACCCCTTTGGTCAGTTGGGTCAGCTGTCCTGGCTGTGTCCCCTCCCGAGATCTTGCCCACCCCCAGCCTGCTGGTGAGGGGGGATGTTGGAGAGAAGCCTTGGTGCCGTGACCAAACCCTGGTGTGTTACCAACACCTCGCTGGCTGCTAATACACAGCACAGCGCGACGAGGGCTGCTGAGTGGACAATTAACTTCATCACAGCCAGACCCAATACACTGGTAGAAGTATGTATTTGTTTAGTAGGTAAAAGAGGCTCTAAAGTTACTGAGGTTTATAAAGGCACAAAAGATTCAAACAGGTAATTTGTTGTTTTGGTTTGTTTTTTGGTTTTTGGTTTTTGGTTTTTTTTTAAGAGGAGCTCTAACATTTCATCCTACACCCAACTGACAAAACACTAGATGTTTACAAGCTCCCGGTCAAGGATCTTCTTCTTAACAACCTTTACTGCATTCATGAGAGAGGTGTTTGAGTTGGGGGACACATGCTTATTTCTGAACTTCTTCTCAATTGTTAACCCCCCTCACTTGTTTGGAAATGCTAAAGGCAAAACAAGGGCAGTCATGGCACGCACTTAGCTAAACTATTAGCAAGCGGTACCTTACTGAAGGGCTAAAGCACCCTTGTCTGCCTGGTGAAGCAATGAACAAGTCGCAGTGAGGAGTGTTTCCAGACCTTGAACATTGTATTTCACATCAGTCTGGGAACTGACGGCCTGCTTCTGTGCTTGTGTAGAAGGCTAACTCGTACTCATGGTACCATGACAGTGCCCATTTGACAAATTTGTGCAGAAGGTGTCACCCATTCTCCATTACGCATGGGAAGAGCAAAATTCAGAAGGCTTCTATGCAGATCTTTAAAAAAATACATCTTTTGAAAACATCTCAGCTGTGGTGCCAACAAAAAACTTTGATAAGTAGTTAAGCACTGGTGTTTTCTGGCCACTGCTTATTCCAGTGTTCATTGCTCCTTTGCACTTTCACCATCTGTTTGACATTTGCTTGTAGACCGTTAGGTTTAATGCTAGGCTCTTTTGGGGGATGACAACTTTTCCACTGCTGTTTTTGCATGGTTCATAGCCACAGCAGGGTTCTAGGTACTAACAGAGGGATCTGTAGGGACATATTTTTTCCTGACACTGCATATCTAGACAAAGACCTTCACCTATTTTATTATGTGCCAGCTCTGTCCTGCTGCCATCTACATTGGAATTAGTGATTTAAAAGTTTGATTGCACTGCTTTTTAGACAACTTGCCCACCCACCCCCAACAGCCCCAAGTCCTGTGTTTTTTTGAAGCCACTTGCTGCTGTAGGATGGATCGCAGTGCGTATGGCTGGTATTTATCACTGAATAGATAGGAGGAGAGAAAGGGATGAATGGCCAGAAAATTGTGAGCTCTCCAGCTCTCAAACCCAGAGATTTTAAAATCAGTAATTCTACTGTCTTCCCCTGTCTTCTAAAACGCCTACAGACAACAGCAGTGAAAAGAGTATGTAGAGACTTGCTATCAGTAATAAAGCTGCACTAATGCATGTATTACGAAAATGAGTAGATGAGTAAGGGAGCTGCCTTAGTTAACCTAGCAGAAGTGTAAATCAAATGCTGCTCTTGACCTCCTGTAGTCTCCTTGCCTCTGTGTTTTAAGTATCTGAGGACCTTTTTTTGTATTGCACTTTGTACTTCAGGAAGTAAACTTTGTGTTGGGCTTTGTCAGGCCAAAACCCACAGCTGGTGCCAGGCCCTCTTTGTCAGCCTGGGCCTCACAAAGCTTGTCTTTCTCCTCCTTGGAAAGATCAAAGACGACCTGTGGTGTCTCATTTTTTCTTAGCTATGCCATGCCCACCCACTGTGCCACCACTTTGGTGCCACCAGCGTGCTGCAGTGCGGTAGCTTTGCCCTGGGGCTTGGCAGCATCTCCAGCCGGACACTGCGTGGGGCCAGGGCTGGTTCCTGCCTTGTGGCACGTGTGTTTGGTGGCTGTCAGTGGTATCGGCATGTGCACCTCACATGTGCATCCCTCAGTCATGGGTACAGCCTTCTCCTTTGTGATCTGCCTCACTGCTGCGAGTCAGTTTACTTCATGCCTCAAAGTCTGCAGTCCTCGTAGGGCTCTTCCTAGGTAGTCCTGGGTAGGATAAACCACAGACTCCACAAATGACCCATAATATAGTGTTGTCAGGGTCTTTGAGAAAAAATAACAGGCAAGTGTTGCCTGTTGCCACTGTCGCTGTTCTAGCCATGTGTTCCTTTAATGCCCTCTAATAATAATCAATAACTGCTAGCTATTCCTAAGAGAGAAGCAGCATGAAGAAAAGGGTGAAAATATCATTGTTTGCTAGCACAGAATTGCTCATCACTGGAAGTGTAAACATGGATTGATTATTTCTCTTTTTGTTTAATGTGAGGCTACTTCAAGTTTTCTAGCAAATGGGTTGTATTTTCTTTCCTCTTGGCTGCATGTAGTGTGTGCTGGTCTTAAGCATCTTTAAGAAAAACTGACTTTTGCTTATCTTATTATATCTAGCTCATGAGGATGTATTCACTATGTACACTTTAACAGTTAAAAGGGATACCCAGAAAAATCTCGAATAGCTTAGATGTCCTTAACACATGCCTTAATCAATTTCCACTAATGTTCTTCTCAGATGGTTTGAGACACAGCTTTTAAAAATATATGTAGTCTAACAAGGGAAAAATAAACAAGTCAAATATTTTACTGTGAAAAATCTCAGTATATAACAACCTCTGTTGTAGAGGGACCTGGTCGTAATCATGAGTGCATTAGAAACAGCAGAAATGATTAACGGGTTAGGTCCCATTTTTATCTTGTCTAGGAAAGTCACCATATCAGGAAAAAGCTGAACCTACGCTGAAACACTCTCCCAAGCTGGAGCTGAAATCAGTCAGCCTGCACTTTACCTGTGCTTTGGCAACTCACTGCCATCCCATTGGAGTTTCTGCATGTCTGAAGTGAATTTGAGGTGACTGTGCAAAGGACAGGCAGCAGCAAAGAGCAGAATGAGGTGAGAAGACAAAGTGAGACATCAGGTGGGGATGTGGGAGGTGGACTTTCACACCCAGCTCTAGAGGGATCTTCAGGCAACTAAACTTAAGGCAGTGCTTCAAGACTTTGCTGAAATGGGTCAAGGAGAAAATTGGTGAAGAATGTGTTAAAAGAGAAAGGAAATGCCGGGGCAATGTAGTATGGCCATGCTATAGCTCTGTTGCTGGGTCAGGAGGGTGTGTGTCTACATGAAATTTCCTATTGTAGATAGCCAGGCTGGAATGATGTTTTTGTTTGTAAATCATGTTTTCAGACCAGGTTAAGCCAGACTGCAGCTCTTTCATACACATTTATGATTAGTGTGGAGAAGAATCATCTTGTAATGTCTCCAATTCAGGCAACGCACAAAAAGGCAAGTCGGCTTCTATATTATTATTTTATCGTTTTTAAGCTAGTATTGACAATATCGAGTCCCAGATTTGCAGATATAAGGATTGCCAGTGCTGAATTGGAGACCTTCTGCCTTAAAAGCACATGTATGGAACTAATCAGGTAGGAAACAATATGCACAAGCTGGGTTCTGTGCTCCTGGTAGAAACCAAAGAGGATGTCTGTCCCGTCCCACTCAGGGGCTTAGGGTGAGGTTAACTTTTTAAGTCTCTGTGTGGTAATCAGGAGTAATGACAATTACTTTAGAGGTTCAAACCAATTATAAATTTACTTAAAACTCAGTGGAACTACAAAAGATAGAGGCTTGGCAAAAATCATAACAATGCTGAAAACATAGCAGAACTATGAAAGGTAAAGGTTTAGCAAAATGTGTGACGATATTACCCTAATGTGCTGAAAATTAAGTTAGAGACAAAGAGAGTGAGAGAGGAAAAGAAAGAGAGAAAGAAAAGAGAGAGACAGAGAAAAGATATCACCACCCTTGGATCCAGCGATGTTCTCCGCTCGTAGTTGTAGTCTTCAGGTGGTGGACGTGCGCCAAAAACTTATGTTTCCCCTTTTTGTAACCCAATGTGCCCGCCCCATAGACGGGGGTCTGTCATCACTGAGCAGGCACAGTATGTGCTCAGGAATGTTCAGAAATGTTCTAGAAATGAGTTGGTGGTTGTGGGGGTCTTGGGGGTCTCACTGCCCCCCCCCTTCAGGGCTGACCAAGTGAGATGGTGATCTTTCACGGGCACGTGGCGTGCAGGGCACAGATGGTCTTTGTTTACATGTTTCAGGAATAGAAGAGTGGCTCGTTCTTGGTCGATACTCCATCATCATCAGCCCATCCCTGCCCATGTCAAGATGGGTGTTTGCAACATTGACTTGCTATCAGGGCCTTACAATGTCTTCAAAGTGCAATGAGCAGAGCGTATACGTTGTGCCTCCTGGACTATTAAATACTGTATTCCATAAGAGATAGACCAAGCATATATACTATTGTCACAGTAAAACTGATCTCTCTGTGTCTGGATGTGCTGAAGAAATTGGAAGTTTAGGTATTATTAGTGCTGGGTTTGTCCTTTTTTTCTTTCAGTAGGATTATAGTTTGATGTTCATGTAGCATTTTTGTATTCAAATCTGTATAGAACATCAGATCAGACAGTCCCTTAAATTGTGTTTCCCTGGAGTATTTAAGCAGCTATCTAATGTTGCATTTCTGTTCTCCCAAACAGCGTTACATATATTATTAGAGCATAGCACTAAGTCTGTTTAGTGCAACATACAGCTATTTAATCAACACTGGAATTTTACATCATTATAGATGCAAAAGCAGTTCTTAGTTTAATTAGGAATTCCTGTGGATACTTAGAAGGGCTTTCAACAGAGCCTGTATCTTTTGGGGCCTTTGATCTCCAGTCCGTTTTTTCATGTTACTGTTTCACCTGTGGAGAGGACATCATCTTGGCTCAAACATTGTGAGGATGTCTGGGGTATTTCTGGGGAAACAGAGCTGTTGAAAAGAAATCTAAAGCAAATGGATAACAGAACAGGAGAAAATGGGTTGAAAGGAACAGAGGTAAAAAAAGGAGATAGGGGTAGGATAAAAGTTTGGAAGATGGCTGAAATGCTTTGAAAGACTGAGGAGAAAACTGAACAAACAAAAATGTAGAGGGGGGAGAAAAAATGTAAGACATTCAGCAATGAAGAGAAATGAACAAAATTAGAAGAAGAAAAAAGATTCAAAGTGCAAAAGAGGAAAGAATTAAAAATGGGAGGGAAAGCATATGAATGGATTGATGGCAAAGGAAATAGAGGAAAACAACAAGTGGGTGGATATGTAAATTAATTTGGAGACTGATTATGTCCTTAACATTGTCATAGGGTCATTACGTGAATTTTGCTGACAACTTCAAAGCGAGCAACGAAAGAAAAAAAAGGAAGAGACTTTCTATACTTTGGGCAGCAAAAGTGTATGAATATTCAGGAGTCATAAACTATAGATAAATCTTGGTGGTTCAGAACTGACAATGTCAGATTTTGGCAATAGACTTGTAAGATATTGTTTGCATCTGAAGTAGAAAACAGATAAACTGTGACCAGTGCCAGAACCTAGTGCTTTGTTTTGTTTTGGTGGAGAGAATTCACATCTCATGCTGCTCTGCTAATGAGTCAATGTTTATAGTCTCAGTTTGGCCTTTCTTTAATAAATTCTGTAAAGGGAATGAAATTCAAAATCAGTATTGTTTTTCAGTTTGAGAAGATTTGTATTTCTTCAAAGGTGTACCTTAAGTAATCCAGGCCTTACCTGGACTCACTGAACCCTCAAAATTAAGCTGGAAAGATTCTGTGAAGCCTGAGATCAATGTATTTAGCAGAAAATTTTCAAGACATTGTTAGGGGGGTAGCAACTCTGATATGCAAGATCAGGGTTGGAGAATATCTCAAGGCATTTGTATTTTCCATACCGTTCTTCAGCAGCTCTGAATGACAGTTTGAAACAGCCCAGTATATGAACTTTCTTTCAACACAGGACAGTTAATTTTTTATTTTTTTTTTCCCAAAAAAAGTTATGGCACAAATCCAAGGGTGAGTCTAGAAAAGATATGCAGCTACTAAGAAAAAGGAGGTTCTTTACAGAGTAAGAAAATGCTGACATTTAAAAAGTTGGAAGTCAGTGTTAAACTTCTGAAGGTATCTTGACTTAGAAGTGCTGAGTCACCTCTTGTATTTATTGATTTGAAATTGCTTATTCTTAAATCACTTGGTTTATTTACATGTTTTAATATGTGTCTCAGATCTGAAATTTAGTCTTCTACTGTTTAAAATTTAGGCTCAAATTTATTACTAGGTCTGTAGATTTTACACTTAATATATAAAATATTATGAAAAGCTTATAGTATTTATTTTTTAAGCAGCTAATTGAGACAAACTAACCATGCTTTTCTAGTAAACAAGAACTGTTATCCCCTTTTAGAAAAGTCAGATGTGGAGTTCTGCTGGTTGGTGGTGGACAAAAGATGCAAAAATCTTTATTTGAAAAAATGCAGAAAATCCCATTTTCTTAAACATACAAAGAATGGAATAAGGCATATTTCTTTGCCAACATCTTTTAGACATAATTCTGCCCAGATGGTACTCTTTCTAGACTGTTCTTCAGAGCTACATTCCTTTTTCAGTCCATTACCTTCACTTTATTTCTAGTTTGTGCTTTTCTGTGACTTCTGCTGCTCACGTAAGCACCTCTACTAAAAATAACTGTCCTAGAACCCTTTTGTACGTGTGCCTGGTATGTGCTTCTCTGTTGGCCAGAACCTCATGTTTTGGAAGCTGCAAATTGTTCCCATCTTTTTGCTCCATGAAAGAATTTCTTCTGTTTGTTCCTTTCCAAATGAAGAACACTTGTTAAATCATTAACTTTCAATAGAATTTTAGTGAATCATGATGGTACAAGGAAGATGGCTGCTATGCATTACTTGGTAATTTTGAAATGGATTCTCTATGAATGTTTGTTATCAGTTTTCCAATAGCTTCTCTCAACTCTTTCTAGTGAAAGAATGAGAAGGGAAGGGCTGAGCTTTACAATGAAGTCATAACACTGACCTGGTTGCAAGCAGCATCAGACCAAGAATTACTTCCTATATGTCTCTAAGCATGTATGTCTCTAATTCTTTCATACTTTAGTTCACAGGATAAAAATGCAAACAATCATTTTCTCCTGTTATTTCTATTGGCCTTTTAAACAGTTTACTCTTTCCCATAAATATTTAGGCAGGATAATCCCAGGTTTATCTTTGCTTATCTTGTACCCAGGCGTGTTTATCACACGCATTTCAAGGCCATTGTCTTCCTGCTACTGTAATGTAAAGATGCAGTAGTTTTCATCTTCTCAAGAAAATCTGAGGGCAGTGACAGATAAAGTTTGAATGTTTCTTAAGTTGAGTTAAGCACAGAGATGTTCAGGTGGATAGATGAGTCTCCTGAGAATATTTTATATACCTGCAGTTTACTTAGGAACAGGCTCCCTCATGAGGTAATCTCTCCTGCTTCACACTTAGGTAGAAATGCCACAAAACCAGCCTTTTGCTGATGTGTGATGATTTCAGTTATTTGTGCCAGTTGGGATCCAGTAGGAACCTTTAAATTTAATATACCAGTAAAATAAATACATCATTAATTTAACTTAATTCAGTGTTCCTCTCTCTCTGCCTACCTTAGGACAGGGTTAATATTTTTTTCCTGTCAGGACTGCAGTGCATTTTAATTAATGTTGGGAATACTTGTGCAGCGAATGTGTACTTTGTGGCCACCTAAACTTTAATGCTTTTATGCTTTTTCTTCTATTACAGAGTCACTGTTCTTGTTGGGAAATGGAAAAGAGGTCTATAATATACCTGTGTAAAGTATTTAGTTTATATCGACTTCAAAATTGTTTTCTCTAAATTTCTGGTGCTTTTTAAATGCCTCTACATGCTGCTGTACAAGCAAAGTATGTTTTGGTTCTTTTTCTTAAACAGACCTTAACAGTTCATCGTGCTTTTGAATAACAAGTGGTTGATCATGTACCTTAATTACAAGAGCAAATTGAAGGCAGTTGTACTATTCATCAAAATAAATCGCATATTAGTTAACTAATGAAAAAGTCAATAGACAGAAGAATAATACCATAGCAGTGTTAGTAAACACGGGCAAAATTTTTAGCTGGTGTAAATCAGCATGACCTTAATCTCTTCAACTGAGTTGTGCTGGAAGACATCAGGTAATGATCTGACCTTTTTTGGGTAAATGTGTGAAGAATTATGTGCATTAATTTTCCTTTGGGAAATTAGGGGGCAATATTAATTGATGCTTGATATTTAGATCTTGCTTTTTATCTGTCCTTTCAGATAAAACAAAGAATCATGTTGCTCACATAATGGGAGACTTTGGCTTCTATTCTGGAGAATGTGATTCCCTTTTTCCAAGCCAGTTTGATATGCTTACATACAGAGGTTAAATGTCTGGAATCACAAAGTTCAGTCATTAGGTGAAGTAAAAATCTGTGAGGCTGCAGATAAAACATTTTGAGATCTAGCTAGATAAAAGATTAAAGGCCAAAGTTATTCAGCGTGCAAGTGGAAATACATTTCACACATAAGGTTAATGATTTTCTTTTAGGAGAGGAGTGCAATAGCTGTTCTCAGTGCAGTGCTGGCTCACATAAACTGGAATGTTTTATCCAAACACTACTTGGGTCTCTTGTTTTTATTGTTTTGTTTGTTGAGAATGTCTCCAGCGCTGCAGGTGCTTTCCAGATGTACAAAGTTCCCGTCCCTCCAAACCTGATCGGTAAACAGAGGTCAGAGGAAGGAAGTAACAACATGGATTTTCTATAGGAATCAATACATTTTGCTATAAAGACAGCAGGGCAGAAAATGGATTTTGAAGCAGGGAGAAAGAACAGAGGGCAGAGGCAGCTTCCAGATAAATTAGTAAACGCCAGCTGATGCAGTGAGGGACTGCAGAAGGGTGCCACAAGGTGACTCTTCAGGGGTGTGATAAAAGGGCAGAAAGAGCTCAAAAGTGCGGCAGAATACAGTTAATAGGAAGGGCAAATCTCCTGTTGAAGTATAGTATGCACATGACTTTAAAAAGACCTTGAATGCATTTGGCTATAAGAGTATATACCAGCACTTGCTATAAGAGCATTATTTGAAGAAAAAAAAAAAAA
>VXBL01002595.1:491629-504300 GCA_013400195.1 Aramus guarauna
AAAAAAAAAAAAAAAGCTAAGTGCTAGAGAATTAGGAAATGCCAGATCTCTGGGAGCTGTGTTGCTTTGAGTCTCATTTCACGTGCTCTTATCCTGACTATGGTATAATGAGAGGGCTCTGTAAAAAAAGGAAAAATATAGATCATATGTAATGTTTAAAGAAAGCAACATAGTACACATAGAGATGGATGGACATTTCAGTGAAAGGAAGTACCCTAAACCACCTGTATATGGAGAAATAGAGTGTGAACAAAAAGAATGACTTTAGGAGTCATGCTAAGGGTTTATTTGACCCAGGATTCTGTCTCCATACATAGTAATGTATGAAATAATCCCTTCCCCAACATATTCTTCCAGTTTCCATCAATCTGCATGATAAAATGGGCAAAACATGCACTAGATGCTTTTCTGGTTTTACTAAAACGTACACAAGTACACTTTGTAAGTTAAGAGGGAAGACTGAGGAAGAACAGGCTGAAGTACTTTCCATTCAACATTCAGATCTCATATATATATATGACCTTGCATTTAAGCAATGGACTTCTTTACAAAAGATATACTTGGCTACTTTGGCCACTCTTTCTCAAGAGCTTCTGATTTCAGTGCATGCCATTGTCAGTGACTAGCTGTCAGTACCTGGCGAACAAATATGTTCAAGTGATTTTTCAGTCTATTAATAGATGATTTGTGAACATAAAAAATAGGTGATATTATCAAGTTGTTTATGATGGAAATCATCTATGAAAGAACATGGACTTAAGGCAGCTTAACTTATTGGCTCAGCAAAATCATTGACCAAGTCTCAAAGACATTTCCATTGACGATGTCCTGCATGACAAATTATTTTTATGTATTTGCAAATGACTATTTGAATAATTTCAAGATTGTTCCTGGGTAAGTGCTGCATAATCATGAAAATTTGTGAAGGGGAAAACTAGCAGATTCATTTAATTATCCTTTTCCCCTTCCTTTGTGTATCAGAAGGCTTTGCTTTGTTTATATCACTTTTTCTTTCACACAAAGGGGTAATGTTTTAGATACTGGTAATAACTGATGTTTGTGTGAAGAGTAGCACTGATGGTGTTTGGCCGTCTTGAAAGCTCCTTTTGGTTGTAGGGCTTCTCCACTGCTGGAGCAGAAACAATACCCTATGACTTAGACAATCAATCACACAGCATGAATAATGAGCAAACACTCAAAGCAACAGTCACATTTGCATAAACCATTCATTCAGTACATTTGAATAACCACCGAAGTAATGAAAATCAAAAGGAGTCCATGGATCATTTGCCAACAGGAAGGAGGGCTAAACCCATTGAATAGATGGCTTGCTGAAAAAAATGTACATGGCTCTGTCTTTCCAGAAGGAAAAAGGAGGCAGGTTGGAGTGAAAATTGCCAGATGAGCCTCTTCTTGCCTACCCCAACAAGGTTGCTTTCTGTGTAGTTCCTCCGCATCACTCTATTTCTTCCTGTGACTTGTTTTCAATAAAAAAAAAATAATTCTAGGAACCCCACTTTGCAACCAAGTAGGGAAAAAAGCAAGCAGGTAAAAACATGGGTTTAATTGACGTTTTGCAGATGAAGAACCAGATGTAAACATTATCAAGAAATATTGGTTTCCAGAGATGCCTGCACTAATCAGGTTTTTTTATGGTACACTACATGCCTGGCAAAATCACTTATGAGAATCTCTTCAGATACATTCACAACAGGACAGTTTTGAAAGAAACTCAAAAAGATGCATACTTCTATTTTGTCTGTTCAATTTCTTATTTTTCTCCTCCTTGTTTTAGAAGGTGCTGACAATCCTCTGCCAGGACTATATTCAATTTCAAGAAAGTAAACTCTTCCAGCTGTCACACCTGAAGGCAAAACCTAAAATCAATGAATAGCTTATCAGGAGGTACTTTTCTCTTTGCTGCTTCTGCCACTTCTCAGGCTTCCCATTTCTTAGAAATCATTATTTTCAGAAAAAAAAAAAAAAAAAAAAAAAGAAGAATGTATGCATCATTCAAATGTGGATGCAATTAATTTCATTAGGAAATTCTATAATCCTGACATAAGAACAATTCCATATAGGATAGAAGACCAAATAATGCATGTTTCTGGCGATACTCAGGTCGTCGTCTTCATTTCTTCTGGAGTTGTTCTGGCAGCTGTTGTGTTTAGTATTTTTTCTTAAGGATTATGGATGGAAATACAACATACCTACTTTTATGGAGCTTATATGGGCACAGTATTACTTGAATGAGCTGAGTTTGTCCCTTTGCATGTTCGCAGTAAGAGCCCTAGGTTCAGAGGTGTCACCACTCTCCCTGGCTTGTATGGTTACTGTTGTTTCTGCACCTAAATCTCTGCAGGGTAAGCTCCTAAAATCATGAACACCTCTTTCCAAAAAAAAAGATACAGATGCGGAAACCACCTTTTCATATATTTTATGTATTATTTTAACAATAGCCATCTGATGTAATGTTCAGTTCCAGCAACCCAGAGAGGAAATGGCAGAAGATGTTGTGCAGATTTCTCATTTTTAGCTTGAACTGCACAGACCACTTTTGCTTTCTCTGTAGGCAAATCAAAGGCCCAGTGATCTAACTGTTCCTTCTCTTGCGTTATTTCCTTCACATTCAGGGAGCAGAACCTGTGCCATCTAAATACCAAATGCTAATGACTGCTTTTTGGGAAAAGCATATCTTAAAATTAGTCCCATGAAAATCAGTTGAGTTATATTTTAAAAGTAACGGAGTCATATAAAACAAGCTGCTCATAGATATAAAGCAGGTGAGTTTCATGTCTTAAGTTGCTAGAAACTTAAAGTTATTGGCATCTGGAAATGTCGTTGTTATTATGCTTTTTATACGTTAAACTTGATCACAAATGAGCTATTTATTTATGTTTCTTTGCTGTTTGTTCTGCAAAAAAAAAAGCTTGCTGAAATACATACCAGATGTCTATCTCAGTCCCGTATGACTTTATTTCTCATACCTGCATTTGCCATGGCTTATTGCTTGCCTGACTGCTACTTTCTGTTGATTTCTTGTGTAGTTTTAGGCTTTTTTTTGTCATATTATTTGTTCTTGAAGTTGCTCATCAGTCATCTCAAAGGATATGACTTCTAGATGGTGCCTCTTTAATGTTCATGTCCTATGCTTCCGACAGCAGAAAGGTAGCAGAGGCTTTGCCCACCTTCTGCAGATATGCAGGCATGTCCAAAGCTGTTCTGATTGTAAAGCTTTAGGTCACCATAAGTGAGCTGTCATTATCATTTCTTCTTTGTCTGCAGCAGAGGATCTCATCAGAACATCTTCTATGTCCTTCCAGAACACAAGTGTTTCAAATCAGCAAAGCACAAATAAGAACAGTATGGTAGAAATCAACAGGAGTGCTAGAAGAGGAGTACCAGTAAAACAAATAAATATAAGTGAGTCCCCAGGGGAATGGCAGCTCCAAGGAAGATTCCAGTTACTTGAGGTCATACCCACTTTGTCCTCACAAAGTCTCCTTCCCTGTTGCAGAAGACTGGATTCACGGCTCTGCTAGCTTGCTATAGTTGTCCATGGCCTCTTGACCTCTCTTATCATGTATCTGATGTCTCTGCAACAGACCTTAGTTAATACTGGCTTTCTTGCTTACTTTTTAAACTGCAATATCCCTGCTGTCTTTGCCTTTTAGGAACCAGCACTTTCCTTTACTATCCAGATTTGTTTTCGTTTCCTACTATATCCATCAGCTGTGCTTTTTGTTTTGCCAGTTTAACATGCCCTGACACTCCAGTGCTTGCAAGTGGATCAGCTGGCTTTGGTAGGGACTCCCCAGATTCCTCAGTGTCCTCCTCTCCTTCTGGAGATCAGGCAAACTCAGCGTCCAACTTCCCTGTCATCAGACCTATCAGTTAGCTTTTAATGGTAATCCTTCAACACTGGTAATATGGCTGATTTAACCTTCTCAGATTTAATATTACACTGAAAGAAAGAAAATGCTTTTGGTTTTTAAGCTAATGCCTTATATAGTAATGTACATAGTAAAATACATTGCTACGTCAGACTATAGTCTTTGACTTTTAGCCTCCCATATGCTCCTCACATTTTAAATTAAGTCCTAAAGCTGTGAGTTGCTGTGACAAAGTTTGAAGTCTGTATGAAAATTCAAAGAACCCATACTGGTGTTAAGGATCTGCTGAACAGCGTGTAGAACCAAAGCCTTAAGACACCAGTGTCATCAAGAAGGAACTGTCCTACTACTTAATCTAGAAAATAAATGGAGTCAGAATAATGTGAAGAATTTCAACACATCTGCAGATTGCTTTGAGACGGAGCCTGCTCCACATCATGCCTGCTCTTATTCCAACCTTCCCGCTCCTTATTTTGACCACTTCAGTGCATTTCTCCATATTCTTGGAAGCTGCACAGTAGATAAAACCACCCAGCTGTATTTGTTCTCTCCCTAGCTAGATACTTGTCTGAATCTTTTGCAACCATCTGTTACCTTCTCAGCCATGTAATGGAGCAGAACATCAGCAAAAATTAGATATCTGCGATAGAGGTTTCAGCTTTATTCTAAGATCAATGAATAGTTTTATAATTAGTGATTTTTTCAGTTTAACACCATGAGAGCTGAAGGGCATGATGTCATGTAGACTTTGTTCCCCCATGAAAAGTGGTAGTACTTCTAAATATTCATGACATCATTATACAGTTTATCAAATCTAAAGGTTTTGCCAGCTTTTAATTTAGACCACAGCTCAGTCATATTTCACTTGTAGCCAGAAGTGGTTTTCATTTCTTTTAACTTTTGAATCCAAAGTATGCAGAATGGGTAGACTGTGAATTTTAAGCTTCTCTTGTCTCTCCTCAGACTCATTCATTTGCACTATTTTGTTTTTATTTCGTAAATAGATTCTGCTTTTGAGCAACCAATCAACGCAATTCAACAAGATATAATAGGAAAGCAGTTCCTGTCTGTTACTTCCCATTTTCCACATCTGTAGTTAGGTTCATCAGAATAAAATCTCCAGGCTTGAATGATAGGCTCTTTAGCGTATGAGGTAGGTGCTCGCCAATGAAAACTCAACCTACTCTAGTTTAATCAAGAAAAACAGTTATTTGCTCCAGTTAGACTACAGCAAGGAAAAAATGAAACTTAGCCAAAACCAAAACTTTATAGCTTACTGGCATCTAAACTATTGCAAATTCTTGCAACTCTACAGTCCAGAATCAGAGATGGGGATCTGCTGCTGCTTCTCTTGTATGGATTTCTTTTTTATTTCCAAGAAGCTGGAAGGTGTGATTAGGTTAGGTATGTTGGCATAGGTGGACAGCAGCTGTTGAATGTTGTCTTCTGAACACAGGCAACCATAGGAGCCCCATGATTGTTTTCCCCGTAACCACAACAGCAGAGCTGTTATAAGCATCTGGAGGATAGGAACACACTTTTCATACCTTGTGGAGTTCATCTGTCTTCCCAGTTTATTTTTCCTAAATAGCCTGGGAATGCAAGTAGGGACTTTCCAAGCAGAAGATAATGATGGATCAAGTAGAGGAAGAGCGTCACCAAAAGGTGTAATAATCTTGAGGTTTTATAGTCTATTTCACTTAGGGGCACAACAGGAGCATTATGTTCCAGCTTTTTTTTTGGTATGTAGAGGAAGGGTAAGGACATCGTTTTGAGGGGATGTATGGTTGTGCTGTTATTTGTCTGCTTGCCTAATTTTACATCTGTATCGCTTGAATGCCTGAAGTCAGGTGCTTTGAATGAACAGAGCAAAGGATGACCGCTGTCCATTTTTCTGAATGGATAAAGCAGAAAAATGACATTAGAAAAGATACCATGATTACATCCATGTTACAGATGAAGAATTGGGGTGTAGCAGTTGTTGAGTTATGTTGACAAAGGCCACCTGTGACTACACTGACAGGGCAACTACGTGAGAAGCAGCAACAAAGATACATGTATAACAAAATGGGGTAGTAGCTTAACAAAACTGCTGACCGAGATTGAAATTACTATAACACTACCACTTCACAAATATCAAATAAGAGTGTAAAATCAGCAAAACTGGGCCCATGAGAAAGAGTAAAGAGAGGCTGGCTTTTTATTAGGGAGGGGTTGAGGGTGGTAACAGAGAACTTGGGAGGGAGCAAAAATGTGAAAAGATAATATAAGGGGTAGCAAATCGTGTGATCAGATCTGACTAGGGTACAATTGAAGCAGGTTTGGTGCTTATGAATATTAGATATTTGTAATTAATCAGGTTTTGATGTGATTGATCACTAATCTTTGGTTTCTGTGACAGCAACTGTGGCTATTCTGCAAATACAGACAAGTCTGCATTGCGTCAAATCATCAGCACTGCCTCAGACTGCATTTTACCTTGGGAAAGTTTATTTCTGAATCCTCTAGGATCTTCTTAAAAAGGTTAAGCTGTTGCATATTGATCTCTGTATTATTTTTGAGGGCTTTTACTTTCTGTAGTTCTGACGTTAGGAATTGCAATGGGTTTTGTACAGCAGAGCAGTGACTTCAGAAATATTCTTCAGGGTGCCTTGTCCAGTCAGGGAAAGAATGCTCCATCCTACTGTCTCAGTCTCTTTTAGGCTTTCTGAGTTTTAACATGTACCCTTGATGCCGAGTGTGACCTTTCTTTGGCACAGACGCTTTGTCTGCGCTCTTTAAAGACGATTGCCTGTTCTTTTGGAAGTGGCTGCTGTGCAGTGCAAAGACCTCTGAAGTCCCTTTGCAATCCATTAAGAGATTGGTTTATTTACTGTCTGCTATTGATTATTACTTAATCTTAGACTTCTTCCCTCAAGGAAAAAGAAATAATCTTTGTGGAGTTTCTGGTTTGTTCTGTGGCCAGAGAGAAGGAAAAGCTGTGAAGCTGACTGAAGAGGCTGTTCAGCTTTGAGTCAAAGTGCATTTGTTTTCATTTTCTAGCTGAGTTACATCTCCAAAAGATTTATTTTGAGCTGAAGTGTAGTGAAAATTGCCAGATTGATGTCCCTAGGGACAAATTTCTTTGCTTACCTGTAGGACAGGTGCAACCAAGGCAACTTTGGCACATGATGTTCCCTAGAACTCCTTCTGTGCTTGAAAGAAGAGCTTTCTGGTTGTAAGGCATGCTTGAGCACCCATAGTCTGTTTAGTCAATCAGAGAAATGACCACTAACCGCTGCTGTTGGGTGCTCTCCACTGAAATCATATGTGGTTCCCACACTGCTACTGCTTTGAACGATTTTGGTTGCTGCCGACAGTAGGGTTGCTGTAAGCAACATGGTCTACTGGGCAACACACACAAGCAACCATTTCATTTTCCTTTTCCCACTGTGCTGAACAGCCACTGAATGGTAAAGATGTACTCCAACTCCATGGTGGGCTAAACTTGCACTACTGATTTAGGGAGGAATAAGAGCCCTCAGGACAGAAATTTCTTTTTACAGCAGAGGGAAAAAATCTCCCCAGACAACAAAGGTTGGTTCATGAGGATGCCAACTTTTCTGTGCTTTTGTATACTAACCCCTGTGCTCCTACCCACTGCAGGGGCTCTTCACAGGCTTCTCGTGGCCCCGCTCCTCTTGGTTCACACTCACGTCCCCTGACCACGTGGTGAAAAGAAGCTGTAGGTACGGGGGGCAGAGCGGAGAGATGTATATGCTGCCAAGTTGCTGAGTATGCTGCCACTGCTGGGTGGGTGTTGGCAGGTGAAGCACAATAGATGAGGGTTAAGTTCATGCTGCAGCCCTTTTTCCTCCCAGGAAGAACTTGTTTGGCTCTCTTCTCAATCCAGCCAGCCGTGAATTTGTATGAAACTTTCAGGAATATAATTATCTTTAAGATTTCTGCTTCAAGTTAGCTAAGAGGTCCAAAGGTTCAGAAGAAGAAAACAGACTGATGAGCAGAGAGAGATTGCTGAAGTTTTTGTTCCTTAAAAAAACAGGCTTTCAAAAAAAAAAAAAAAAGGAGAGGGGAAACTAGCAGTACAGATTTAATTACTGGTAATTTTCTTGTCCAAAATTATTTTTGAGCTGCACTTTGTATTTAATTATGACAAGAAATTAGTGGAAAGAAATAATTTTCAATATTTCCTGTAGATTTTGTTCAAAGATTGTGATCAAACCATGTATTCTATGGCCTGAGAAAGATAAAAGCAAATCTGAACAGCTTGATGCAGTATTTTAATCTCATAAATATGAAAAACAAATCATTACCCATAATTATGAAGTACAATAAAGAATAACAACTATTTCTATTTCTATAGTTAGGTTTTTGTTTTTCATTATTTTGTGTGTTGTGGGTTTTTGTTTTTATTTTTTTACATAAGTGGTGGTTTTAAAGGGCTTTTAATTACAGACTTGTAATGTACACTAAGAAAGCTGACAACTCCCCTGCATCTAGCAGCATCCCACATATAGCTGCAAAGTTTTAAAGGAGGTTTTTTTTCCTTCCCCCTTTAAGAGCCAAATTTGGTAGATCTTCTATTGGACATTCCTGGAGACTGAAATCCTTTATTTCCTAACAGAGGGGCAAATTATCCCATCTTTTCTTACCTCCATGCCCCAGCTCTCACCCGAGCAGATGGAAATCTCAGAAGCGCTCGGTGCTGTCCCAGCTTGGGTCCTTCCCACAGCTAACAGGAGTTGCTGGTGACAAAGGCTGTAGCTGAACTGGGCGGTCTTGAAAACCCCATCCTTTCCCATCAACCCTGCACTACCCAGATGTGTATATAAGGAAGCAATGCAATTTTTCTGCCTAAAAGCTGTCAGAATATACAATAACAAAAACCCCCATATCGATAGAGTTCAGAGTGTTTCCCCAATCCTGACTAAGGCTGTAGCTCCTGCTGGTTTCGTTTCAGTTTTATACCTCTGACATCACAAGATTCTGGGGATGTAATGCAGAAGGGAAGTGGCCCTGTAGCTCTCATTGGCAGGTAAAGGATAAAATGTGTTGTTGATCAAGATGTATAAGCAGCAGAGTTCTGCGTTTCCCCTTTAGCCCACTTACTTATTAATATTTGATTCGCTCTAAGTGTAGAATATTAATAAGCAAAAAGCCTCAAGACATTTGCTTAGGAAAATTTTTCTAAAACCCAAATCTACTTTTCTCTGCAAATTATTAAACATAACTTTCAACAAGAGATTGGCAGTGATTCTTTTGAGCAGAATTTACAATCCCTCTCTGTTACCTAGATGCTGTTACACTGCACCTAGCAGGGTGCTGTGCTTGCGCAGTGGTGGCTGGACCCAGCAGGGCTCTTCTTGATGTAGTCAGTAAAACCTTCTGCAACGTCATGAATTAAGTGCACATCTGTGAGTTAGGAGTGCGTTTACTGCAACGGAACCAGGAGCTGAAGACAGCCCTTTCCGGTTAGTGTTTTCTGCTGGAGTGCATGAACTCTGGGTGATGTGCTGGAAAAGCACCTGGCTGCTCAGCCCATTCCCGTCTCCCCCTTTCCTCTCACCGTCCACAGCACCTGAGCTTCCAGCTGTGCGAGTGAGAAATGGTGCCAGCCAGCCCAGCTAGGATTCTGCATAGGTCAGCATTACCTCTGTTGTTATTGCATCTCTCTCTGTTTTTTCTTGTCTCTTTTTTTAGTTTTGTTGGGGGCGGAGGGGAGAAGGACTGTTTTGTGTACTTGCTTTCCAAGTCTTCACTTTTCTTGCAGCAGAGAAGTTTTCAAGCAGATCTTTCTGGATGGCATCATTTAATTCATTAGTTTAGCAAGATATTTTTGCAGCCATCTCCTCAGCAATGGCCCCATGTAACTCTGGATGTGCCTGAACTCTCCAAACCCCTCATGTTTAATGTGAAAGTACCCAGGCTGTGGTTGTGACCAAGCATTGATTTGGGATGTCCAGCCAGGCTGCAGGCTCACAGGGGGCTTGATGTGGGAGGCAGCCCCTGAGTACATAACAAGTTAAAGCTGTTCTCACAGGACAGCTGGAGCTATGTGTGCACAGCTGATCTTTTAGGAGAAAGAATGAGCCCTGCAACCACATTTCAGGGTGGTGGAGGATATTGTGTGTCTCTCCTTGACTTACAGCCAGGAAATCCTACAGGAATGTGAACACCTACTCTGTGAGTTTGGCAGCCAGGTAAATCCTGGGCAAAGATGCTATGCTGCAGTTTGTTAATATGCAAATGTAGAGTTTAAAGCCTGGTTTAACTACTTGTGATGTTTCTGTTCTGCCCTGTACTCAACTTTTCTTCTTGGAGCGCTACTTAATATATCTTTATACAATTTATATATTTTTGTACCTTATTCTTAGTTATCTAATTCCCTCTGTGTACTGAACAAGGAGATAGGGGAGAGGGAAAATCAGGAGTGTAAATATAGGTGGACTTGTGGACCACCTTAAGGCACCTAAAATAACACTATTACTTAAAGCATCTTGCCTGGCACAGGTTACCTGTTATATCCACTAACCCTGTGTGGATGCCCCACAAGCCTAGGGATGTCTAAAATGATGATAGATGCTTGAATCTAGACATGTGGATCTCACTGTGAAGGTCTGTCTCTCTGTTCTGGATTTCACTTCAGAGGTCTAAAGTTGCTTACTGGGGGACTGGTGGGCAAGTCTGCATGCCTTTCTTGGATATAGCTTTACTACTGAGGTGCTGCTGCTAATAAGTTGGCATATCTGTCAAGTTCATCAGGTATACTCCGGAGAAGCACTTACTGCTCAGAGTGATGAAACTTCTCATTTCATAAAAATATGCAACTATCAGCCAAAAAAAAATAAAATAGATCTGAT
Source organism: Aramus guarauna (assembly GCA_013400195.1). Lineage (NCBI taxonomy): Eukaryota > Metazoa > Chordata > Aves > Gruiformes > Aramidae > Aramus > Aramus guarauna. The sequence continues at coordinate 502,383 of VXBL01002595.1, forward strand.
TTAAATGTTCTGCCCCAATGCCTCTAGCAGCTACTTGCTTCATGGTCTCATTCATGTCTCTAGTCAGGTCTCCCCATTAGAACTATTTCTGTTGTGAGATTCTTGGAGAAAAAAGGTGAGGTTTTTTTGGCTCATGAGGGTCCTTGACCCAAGAAGCACAGTGACTAGGCAAGGAAAAATATTTAACGTGCTGGAGAAAGCAAATGGAGTTCATACAAACTCTGAAGTTGATAGAAAATCCATATGTATCACTGTGATTTATTAAAAAAAAAATAAATGTTTTAGGAAACAAGTTTTTAGGGGTTGTGCATAACAAGTGAATTAGTGGGTTTTATTCAAGTGAATGTTTGTACTGCTGCTTGATTGTGTAGCTACTGCTGCATCTAAGCATTACTTTTCAATTTAATTTTAGTATAAATTAACTTACCTTCTTGCAAGTAGCTTTAAAGTGAATAATCCTAAAAGAATTAAGATTAGAAAGTAATGCTATTGGTGACATAGCTCATTAATGGCTTTTTATCACTGCAAACTGGTGAACTATAATGAAGATAATTGGTGTAAATGGAATATATGATTTCTTCAGCCAGGTATCCTTTACTCTCCATTAATTACTTCAAGGTTTTGTTCTGGTCAAATAAAATTTGGATGGCTTGTCCACCTCTTTTCTGAAAGGCTGAGCAAATGTCAGATGTGCTGCTTTGAGAAGTCAGAAGGGGTGAATCTGCAGCAGGCAAGATAAGGACAGGCAGAGGAGGTAAATACCGAGACTGGAACAATTGCCACTACTGATCATTTTCAGCTGGCTGCAGGGAGATTCAGATAGGATATTCCTACAGGAAAAGGAACTCGGCTTCCCAGAAGGAAAAGATACTCAGGTTGGAAATTTTACTTGTATTTTGCTAGCGGATCAGCTCAGGTTTGTTGGGAGAATAGGGATTTTCTTTTCTCTCCCCCCCCCGCCCCCCTTCATAAGAAGTATACTACTATTTTAAAGGTGTTTTAAAGTCCAGTGAAGGATGGTCAGCTCCAGGCTTCTCTGAGAAAGCACTTGACCAAAACAGCTGTTTTTTTGATTGTGGACTTTAAAAGTCTTTACCAGAGGGACAGCCTTCTCTAGTAATGCCCCATACAGAAATTTAGAATCATAGAATCATCTAGGTTGGAAAAGACCTTTAAGATCATCAAGTCCAACCGCTAACCTAACCTTGCCATCCCACCACTAAACCATNTACAGGTGTAACATGTATCAGCATGCTTTGATACCCTTATTAAAGCGCTTTAGAGCCCTTCTCGGGGGCCTGTAAGCACTAGATAAAGACCCCTGACCTAAAGAAAGAGTATTCAAGTTAGATCTCTGGTCTCTGGCTGGAAATAGTGGTTTATAACCCTGGGTAGGCTGGAGGGACAGAGGCAGGTTCCTGAACTGCACCCCCTGTTTTCCTGCCAGGTCTTGCTGAAATTGCTCCGTTATGGCTGAGAGTGCAGCAAACCTGCATCGTGTAACAGTCGCTGCTTTGTCTTCCCTTTCCTTACGTTATCCAGCTTCATGAGGCAAGAAGAGCTCATCTGTTTTTGTCCGCTTAGTTGAAATACTGGTTGTTGGTGTATGGAAAATAAGATTGCGTTCAAATGGGAGCACCCCAAAGTATCAGTGCAACCTTTTCTTCCCTTCTCTGTCTCTCTGGATTAGTTGAGGTGAGGGAAACTACTTGATCATCCTCCTGACTGGTTTTGTGCCCCACTTGACGAGCAGGAAGGATGCTATGGGGTTTAGGCTTTGAAAGCATAAGAATAAATGGCCATAGACTGCTGCTCCATGGCAAAAAGGTGGGAGAAAGGAGATTTTAACTGTTTGAGTGGCTGGTACAGTATCCTCTTATTTCTTCTTCCTTTTGACCCACTACCAAAAAAAAAAAAA
>VXBL01002595.1:511182-582267 GCA_013400195.1 Aramus guarauna
AAAGAAATCCAAATGAAAAAAAATTAATACATGTCCCTGCTTTGTGGGGCAGCACTTCAAAGCTGATCAGTAAGGGCAGGTGGAAAACTGTATAGCAGCCAGAGTTGTGATCAGATTTGTGATCCCTTGGCATTATGGACCTTGAGCCTTAGCTGTGCTGGGCGCATGCTCACCTCAGGTTGGCATTGCCAGATGGTTGGGAGACGTTTATCCACACACTAGTGCTTAGAAGTGCCAGATAAATTTTACATCTTTATTTTTTTCACAGCACTCAAATTTTGTTTTTAAAGACTCACCTGGAAAAGCTCCTCTGGAGGTTTTCCTGCTGATTTTATTGATTTACTAATATTTTTAATGTTGTGTCCTATCGTGGAAAAGAATTTGCAGAATTTTTACACCTTGTCTGACCTATCTCCCTAGGTGTAAGGTTTCAAATGGGCCCATTGGTTGTACTATTTCGCTATCAAGAGATTTCAAGAGGTACTAACTCTTGCAGTAGGAAACTTGCAACTCTGACCTGCCCCTTTAGTCAGAAGAGAGTGAAACTAACTGCCTTGTGCCTGGCAGCCTTGCCTTGGGGAAAAAGGAATTTAAAGGCCACAGTCCAGCTCAAAGTGCACAGATTTATGCATCAAATTTACCAATTTTGATAGAGAAGCTAAATGAGTGTGAAACACAAACTACGCTGGAGAGATCTTGCTTGGATTGAGGAATGGGCTGCCCAGGGAGGTGGTTGAGTCCCCGTCCCTGGAGGTATTTAAAAGAAGGATAGATGAGGTGCTTAAGGACATGGTTTAGTGGTGGGATGGCAAGGTTAGGTTAGCGGTTGGACTTGATGATCTTAAAGGTCTTTTCCAACCTATATATATTCTATACATATTTTGGAGGGTGGACAGTCTTCCGTTGCTCCAGCATATAGCCTGGCTCACCTCAGTCCAGGATTCCTTCTGAAGAAATGTGTGGGAGCAGACTTGCATGTTTAAGGTGCTCTGATTGAGAATTTAAGGTTTTTATTCTGATTCCTTACACTGTTAAAAAACAGTAATAAAATTGAGTTTGAGACAAATTTAAAATCTCCATTAGAAGAAGTACCAAATCTCCCCACATTCCAACCTGTGGTGTATAGTTTTTCTGTAGAATACTCATTAAATCTCATTATTTTAATACAGTCCAAATACTCTTTATTAAAGTATGCTTTAAATGGAAATATATATATATGTTGGAAATCTTTATAGTAAGGCTACACAAACAAAAAATCCCCTTTTAGCCTTGGTAGAGCCTGCAGGGGTGGGGAAAAGGCAGGAACTATATAGCAAGAGAACAAGCTCGGGCAAAACACCGACGTGCAAACCACGCTGTTGCCAGCCAGGGACTGCAACTCGATAGTGGCCATATCCTTATTTCAGTTTCTGCATATCACAGCATGGGCTGACACGGCTATGCCTTGTGGCCGAGTCACAACCGCACCCTGGGCTTCCTCAACACCAGACTCAAGTGACAAGAGCTCTTTCTGTTGAAAACCCGTAAAACTGCAGTGTGTCTTCATGGAAATTAGCTGGTTGATTCCTGGATGAAATTCACCTCTAGATCTTCTCTATTCAGCATAAATGGCTATCACACTTCTGCAATCCACATGACTAGCTTGATAGCTGTGGCATACAACCTGCAATAGGAGCTACGTGCCTCTGGGAAGAAAACTTTATGCCTACGTAAAATGATTTCAAGGCGTGCTGTTTATTAAGAGAGAAAGATAAGCTTTTACAAAATGCAACTTTATCCTGCTGAGAGGCATGGTGCACAAGAAATTTAAAAGTGTGGTTATTAGGGAAGGGGCAAAGGGAACTACAAATTCTTTCTGAAAATTGTGATAGCAGTAGGGTCCATTTGTAAAGGCCATTGCCAGCACTTGTACATTGAGTTAAATAGAATCCCATGCTTTGCCTCAGGCATCATTACTTCCAAACTACTCTAAAATGACTATAATATTCTCCATTATATCCTTAATTAAGCGTCACAGGACAAAGAAGCTTTGCAAACAAAGAACATTTCTGTGCGAATTGTTGTGGAGGAGGGAATTGTTGTGCATGGCATCTCTTCATTGTTCTGGTAAAGCATGATGGAAAAAAAAAACAACCCTTTCAATATTTTTGTAATAACTTTAATCAAATTATGTGTTATGAACCTGTGACTGGATAATGGCTTGACAGTGACTGTTGAACACTAAGGCGATTATGAAAAAACAAAGTTTAAGGAGATAAATACGCAATGATTGCTATGTATAAATCCATTGTCACTATTCCAGGGATACTAAATAATTGGATTTAAACAATAGGCAGTAAAATATTGTTGAACCAACAGCCTGTTTCTGGATTTTTAAGCTACTAGAAATCTCATTTGGCAGCAGTTGGAGAGGGGGACAAATGAATTTTAAAATTTAAAGCATTTAAGAATGGCAAAATATTAACCCAGCAAAGAAAACATGAATTCAAGTGATGAAGATAAATACTCCAACTAGCTTGGAAAATAATCTTTTTCTTTCAGACACTTGGAAACTAGTATGTTCATTAAAAAAAAAAAAAAAATCCAATTAAACTAAGCTAAAAATATGTTGGTTTCCAAGTAGCTAAAATGCCACCATATTCTCTGTACTCTTCAAAAGTTCTCCTCTAAATGAGACTGGTTGCACTTGTGCATCTGTGTGTGTTTGGGTGGTGTACGTGGCAGTAACACCTCGAGACGTCAGCCGAGTTGGTTCCTCGGTGCGTCAGGCGAGGGGCTCGTGCCCAAGAAAAGAAGCAGCCTGCGCTGAAGAGCTCGTGGAGTAATAGGACCGGAGAGGCAAGGGACTGCGAAATATAAGTGAACATATGAGAAAGTATAAAGGCAAAAGGGGAATAACAGCAGTTTGTTAACCTGGAGTGGATGAAACTCATCTGGAATTAGAAAAACATCTTATTTTGCAGTTGTCATTGTGTGGTCCAAAGGACCCCTGGTGTAGGAGCTGGTAGGATATTTCTGGAATGACTTAGGGTCTAGCTAAAGAAATGGAAGCTGCTAAAAACTGGTGGGAACTCAGCAAAGCCCAGAACAATTCCTCCTTCATTTAGAGTTTCAAATATTTTTTAGAAATTTAAATAGGGGAGAGAAAAACACCTGCATAGTGCTTCAGAGATTATATACTGGTTATTAAGAAAACATTCAGTGGCCTTTGCTAATTCAGAGCAGAGAGAGATTACTGAAAAATGTGACACACAAAAAGCAATTGCAGATAATAGTTATGTTTAACTATTAGATTTCAAGTAGGTGAGTGGAATATTACTGATTAAAACCTAACATTTCTGAGGAGTTTGCTTTCCTCAAAGAGGATTAGAGCTGTTTTACATTGGTTCTTTGCTTTAAGGCAGGTAAATTGAGGTATTTGAAGACTGTGTTGCACGTAAACACTTGAGGTGAAGGCTGTATGGCCTTGGGGCACAGCTGGAGAGAGCAGCTGGAGTGCAGAGCGTACCTGTATTCATCCCAGGCTGTCATAAAGTGGTTGTCAAGAGCAGAAGAGGCAGAATGACGTTTGGACTCTTCCAAGAATTTATATGAGGGGAAAACTAGCTGATTTGATTTATGAAAACTGGGGAACAGTTTAAGCTATGTGTATTGCAAAGTCCAGGCTGGTTGCAAATACTGATAGGAAATTAATGATACAAGATTAATTTTCGCTGACTGTAACTTCCTGTTTTGGTCCAAGAATTAAGCTAGAAATGGCCATAGCTCACTGATGGTTTTCTAGCTCATTTTAGCCTGGTTTTGCAATAGAACCATTGGGATTTTCCTGAACCTGTTTGCTAATTCTCCCTAACTTTATTTAAAGGCATGAATGTCTCAGAAATGTCGATTCCTATGTATTGAGTGAAACTTGATGGCAAAGGAGGTCTTACTAGTGTCTAATGAAGGTAAAAAAATCCCAAACCATTATGCCTGCCACCCACAAGCAAAGACCAAATCTGGTCATAACATGGTCTATTGAAGCATAATCAATAGCTGCAGGATGCAGGAGAGATCTGGGGAACAACAGAGGGATTGGAGGACATGGAGGAGGGGAAGGAGGAATGGCAAGGTAGCCCAGGAGCAGGAAACACTGAAGACAGATACAACTGTTAAAATAAGTATGGCAGCAGTACGTGTGAATGTGTGGCACAAACCCTTAAGAAAATGGGCATCGTTAATTGCGAGGCACGCAGCGTAACTTGTTCTGCATCACTTTTCTGACGTTAGCAGTGAATATCTTTATTACAAGAGAGGTCTCTTGCACTGTGGTGATCTGCAATTTATGTTATGTTGGTTAGTTCTGACTGGACTTCAGTCACATGATGTTTATTCTGTCTCAAATCGGATGAAAATAACCCTCTGACTGTCTGCAAGCTTGTCCCAGTATGAGCTTCCTGTGGTGCCTGCTTAAATGCATCCCAATTGAGTTTTCTTCAGTGTTTGCTTAAAATTATTCACAAGCAGGTTTTCAGAATTTATATGTCACTGAAAAAAATGGATGCAACATGCAGCTAGAATGAACTGCTTCTCTTATTTCAGTGACTGTTCTCTGCATGCGTATTTTTTCCAAATATTCAGAGTGCATAATGTAGCTATTGTGCTGGTTTAATTTCATCACCTAGCAGTTTGTACATTATGGTCATGTGTCAGGAAACCAGTAACTCGGATCACAAAGAATAATTTATTTTTTTTTACCCTCCTCCAGTTGTTTGAAAAGCTCCTGTATGTGAAACTCCCTGGTTCTTCTTCGTTGCAGCAAACATCAGATGAGGAAGTCATTCTCTGCTTTTCTTGCCTGGCATTTCTATCGTTTCCTTTCTTTTCCCTGTTTTGAATGATATCCTGAGGTGTTATAACTGAATTTTTAATATCTAATTATTTCCTTTAGAAAGCTGTCCACAGCAACTTGTCTTGATTTGGAATTTACTTAGGCCATTATATTTGAGGGCAGGCTAGGACTGAAAGGTCAGAGTTGAGCAAAAGTCATGCTGCAGACAGATCTGCTCATTTCAAATCATTTCCAGTATACTTCGATGTACTTTAGAAGCCTTGTCCCCATAATAAACCCTCTGCTATTTTTCTATCGTACCATTGGTTTTCAGACTGCCTAAATCTGTCATGCTGAATTGAAATGGTGATGCAGCGTTTACTGGAGGGGTGGGATTTTTTGGTTCAGGGTTGGGTTTTTTTTAATCAGGGTTAAAATATTTGAAAGTACTACCAAAAATAAAAAAGAAAGAAAATAGCTACCCCCATAATATTAAATTTTGAAAATCTTTGTGATGAGTGAGGATACTTATTGTTGTGTGAAACTGGGGGATGAGGAGAACTGTCATGTCAGTACCTAATGTACTGAATAATGGGCCTTCTACATAAAGTGCATTTGCTTTGTTCCTATAGTGACAGATGCAAGGAATTAATTTCTCTTAGCAAGAAATGTTCATTGAAGATAAGGCCTGAAATAAACACTGACACACAACTGTGAAACGCCCTGAAACTGTTTCTTGGTGACAAATTACTGCTGAGGTATATAGACCCTTCCACAAAAGTGACACCTATTGAATTTATTAGACAGATTATATAGAGAGGACTGAATCATTTTTTTGCCCTGTTTGTAGAGCTGACATTTACCAGCTTCTCCTAATGAATTGGATATAGACTGCTAAAACCAAAAGTCAGATGGTTATGAAATCTCTTGGACTAAGTGCCATGGATCATGTGGCCACTGACAGTGTTTGTATAATAGTATTTTTTTGTGCGGAGGTGGACAGACCCTGAGTTTGATGTTTAGGTCATTCATCTTTTAGGGGAAATTGTGTGAAAGTTGCAGTCAGAGCTGCGAGGCCTCAGTGAATACAGTGAAGCATGCAAACAATTTGTACATTGCACAACCTAAGGTCGGATGCGCTGAGTTGCAGCAAAGGAGGAACCTGAAGAGTTGAAAATCCTGCAGCAGAGCTAGTAGGAAATTTGATTTTTTACCAAGTGAAGGAGGCAGTACAGTTAGTGAAGTGTAAGCAAGCACTTCAAAGTCAGCTTTTAGTAGAAGAGTATATGCTGCAAAAAATTTCTCTAATAGGTGTTTATCTTTGGAGACTTGTTAAACGCTTCCTTCAGTGACCAATCAGCCTGAATGTGGGCTAATCTTAAATTCTGTCTCTTACGCATAGTCAGAAAAGATTTTACGTGGCACTGCTCATCACTTCGCATAGGAGATAAATATCATGTGTTCCCGTTTACTGAGCGGGAAACTGAGATGCAGAAAGTGACTGATTTGCCATCATTCCACCCACTTGCCAACCTGTTGACAGAATCAACAACAAAACCAAATCTGTTGATCACAACCCTGTATTGCTTTCTCTGGCCCAGTTTATATAGCTACAGCTCATTTTAGTCCCCTAATCCTGTTATTTTGGGATTTGAGTCCAGGTTGCTGTGGCAGGAGGAATAAAGGCTGTTATCTCCTGTCTTGTCAGGTCACCAGTCACTCAAGAATTCAAGAGCGTGGCAAGCATGGCTCAGGGTGCAAAGGCACCAGTTCACTGAGTTGGTATGCATTTAATCCTGTACTTAAAATGCAAGTGAGCAAGCTCTTAATTAAAAGGCTTCTTCATAATTTGCAAACGCATAAAGAATTTCCCTGTTGCACCTCCATCTGAATTATTATCAATGATCTTTTAAAAGGTAAACAGAGAAGTAATCCTCCCTCAAGGTATTCTGAAGGAGAGAATAAAGTATCCTTCAGCAGCTTAGGATCAACGCATCCATGAGACAAACAACTTCTGGTGAAGGCGGACTTCTGAAGGTATCTCTGCTCTTTCCTCAACAACTTTCCTACTTCCCTACAACAACCCTGCTGTAAGAAATTATCATACTGACAGCTGGGCATGAGTGCTATATGGAACAAAATGCAAAAAAAGGTCCTCCTGCTGAATGTGTACAATAGGTGAGCATGGCGTGACGTGGCTCATGGTAGTTGTTTCACAGGGGTTGAATTGACCCTTGCCCAGGACGTTTATAAACCCAATGCGCTGCTTTGATCCTGCTCTCCTCCCTGGTTTGCTGGATGCGAGTACTTGGGTGACTTTGCCCCCAGGGTAGGCATGGAGGGAGATGCAGTGCATAAAACATTAAAAAGAAGTATTAAACAGCACTTTCATACTCTTTACCTAACTCAGGGCCACCTCCGCAGGTAAAGAATCTGCTGACTTTGGTTCAGCTTGCTAGCGTGGAAAGGTTTATCTCACTTGCAGACTTCTCTACAAATGTGTAAATGGAGCAGATATATCTGAGCAGCAGGTCCAAGCAGCTGTGGGTCTGTTTGGCCTGATGTATGTGAATGCAACCTAAGGCTATCCTGTTTCTGCACTGAAGTGTTAAACGCAGCTCTCCATCACGTTAACCAAAGAAGAGAAAAACATAACTCTGATCCCTGTTTTGTTCCCCTCAATCCTCCCTTCGCTAGCATAAGGCATCAGCTAGAATTTGGCTGTCTCTGCTCTTCCTGTCTCTCTTTTTTGCCCACTCCAAAATATCACCTGCATAGGGGAGTGGCAGAAACCTTTCTCCGTTTGGCATGAAAACTTTCTGAACCCCAAACCTCTCTGCCTCAGAGGGGCTACGGGGCTGCAGTGGATCTAATCAATGCACCCTGTGCATTGCGCTTGAGCAACATTGTGTACATATGATGCGATGTGAAAAAAGACAATTTCAGCCTAGCAATGACAAGCCTCTAAGTGCTTTGGATCTTGGAAAAGATTGTTTTGATATTCTGCCGTATGTGTAATTTTAGCATTTGGGTTTGTTTTTTTTTTTTTCTCCCCAGTGATTTAAATTAATTTGAATCAAATCATTAGGCCCCAGACTGGTACTGAACATAATGACTCATCCCTAAATTAATATTGTCTACCCTGAACTACTCCTATCTAAATCACTGGAAGATTCACACTCTTCACAAAGTCAACTACACTCAAATGAGTTCTGCAACAGTTCATTAGGTAATGATATAATTTATACGTCTGGGTCAGCAAACGTTTTCCTGCTCTGACTTAAAATGGGCAAAGTGTGGGTAACTAAACAAGTGTTTTGTCAAAAGTTTACATTTCTCTGAGTGGGAGAAAGAGGGGTTAAAAAAAGAAGAAAGGTAAGTATTGAGCTTGAATTGGGAGAAAATGTAGCATAAGGTACCGCAGGAATGTTGAGCTCCAGCCTCACTTCTTCCATGTACGTGTGGCATAATATAATAAACTTGCCTTGCTTCCAGCAAATTCTGTCTTATAAATGATGTGCTTGACACCAGCGCTTGACAGGGGCGATACTAAAGGGATCTGTTAGCATGAAGAATAAATGCACATAATTAGACTGAGTTCAGTGGTCTAGGTGAAACCTTTGTATAACCGAAGTCAGTCACTTTTGATGCTTGTTGTACATTGGACCTCTCGCAGGCTTACATCACTGTGCCACGTGCCGTGTTTCCATCACGGCCATACGAGAGGAGACACTGGCAACAACACAGCAAAAACGTCATACAGATGCTTTTCTGTGGCTGTAGACCGCACACGCTAAACGGTCTGCAAGCTATGCATGAGGCAGTGTATCTTCTGAAGGTACAATTGAGAATTATTAAATTTTATGAGCTGAGCGTCCAACCTTTTTGATTGGTTTTAATTGGGGGTGTGTGTGTGTTTGTTTTATTACCAACTTTGGACAGTGGTTATTTTTACATATTACCAAGCCTGTCAGGAGATGAGCTTCTTTCCTGTATACCTGTGTTGACGGGGTATGGCATTTTAGACTTAAGTAATCTTGGCCTCCTTAGGGGAAGAAGCTGTCAGCTGTTCCCTATAATGAATGGTAGTTTATGGTGTGAGGCACTGCCTGTAGTATTAAGCAACAAAGAAAGCACGGCTGTCCTAGATTGTAAAGTGCTGGCTGCTGGTTGTAGTAGTTGCAATAATGAATAACTGAATGATACGGCTTGACAACTGCTCCGTTTTATAAACTATGACACTATTTTTTGCTTAATTTCTATGTTTCCACGAACAGCTAGAACTTCATGTCTTCTTTCCCCAAATAACAGAGAAGAAGCGGTGATGGAAAAAGAAATAATAGAATTATTTCTTTCTCTCTTCCCTTTGCTGACATAAGGCGATTACCTAGCTATTGAAACCTTTAGTACAGGTCTCTTCCGAACCAATCTCGTGGTGAATTTATATCACCGGCTTTGCTGACATCAGTTACTTTTGCAACCTGAATGCGCTGGATGCAGCATATTTATTTCATTGTGTCATTCTGTTTGGAGGAAGTGAAGGAATAATTCTAAAAATGAGCGACTGAGCTGACGGAAGTGACATCTGAGGTGGCAGTTCAGAGGGGTTCAGAATAATTCAAGTATAATGAATGTGAATCATACCCTTATCAGCAGATTTGATATCTGGAAGCCAGTTTAGTGAAACTCTTATCCAGTTGTGTCTCTGGAGCTTCTGGGTTGTTGGTGATTGCTCAGTCCCCAGGGCGTCTGGGGATGAGCTTATGGACTGCTTTTCATCTGGCTGCTCTTCTCTAACCGCTCACCATCACTGGTCCTATCTTGCTGCCATCCTTTTCAGGGTATTGAAGCATAGAAATTTCTTACCATACCAAGGCACAGTCCTGGGGCTATTAGTAACAGCGTTGTTTTTTTGGTTTTTTTTAATAGATGGAATCTGTAAGGATCCAAAATCCTTCAGAAAAATTTCAAAGTGTTTTTCGCACTTTTGATTCTACTTTTTCCTAAGGCTTCCTCTGTTTCTTTCCTGTGTCTGGGCTAAAACACTGTATGGGATGGATCTTATGGTTTTTTTCCCAGATCAGATGTGTTACAGAACTCAAAATTATCAGAGAAAAGTTAAAAGAACATTTTAAAACACTCAGTAAAAGGTTGCTTTGTGTATTAGGCCTAGAAAATGAGCAATGACTTTTTTAATTTGTTCTTTATTTAATAGGAATTTCTAAACTATATGTGGCTGGACAAATTGTTGGGTAGACCAGAATAAACTCACCGATTAAATTTTTAAACAAAACACTAAACAAATTCATTAGTGAAATATTTTACTTTGATTCTATAAAAGCTGTTGTTCAATCATGTAATTTTCTCCTCTGGCATATTTTCAAAGTTTTCAAAATATCGATTGTTCTGTAATTTTAGTCCCCACAGCTGTGGCATAGAGTTAATTTCCTTACGATGAAGCCAATCTGCATAATCGAGATCTGAAACAATGGAATTTTTTCTGCTTTTCCTGCTGAACGTCTGCCTAAAGTAATTCTTGTGCTATCATAAACTACTTGCAGGAATATAAAGCATAATCTGCAACCGAGAAGTTTCACATGAAGAATAATATAGTGAATGATTTAATGTTCCTGCAAACTGATTGTATGCATAAATGTATGTACTTCTAGTACCACTGGATGAATAATTTCTAGCATTCCCATTTCCCAGAGCACTGTTCTTTACATGTAGACCTCTCTTCTGCTTGAAATCCCGCGCATCCTTCATTTCCCACAGATGGCCCAAGGAAGAATCCCACTTTTCCAGAGGTGAGGAAAGAATTATATTTATCCAGATGCCCACGTAAAGTCTCTCTTAGAATGTGTCAAAAAAAAAAAAATGACAGGCGAGATTGCTGACAGGTCCACGCTGCAGTGAGCCTCTGTGAGGTCTCAAACACCTTAGCTGGTGAAAGCAAAGTAGTAATCGGGCAAGATAAAACAGTGACAATAAAAGAACTTGGATAATAAATATTCCTGCATACGTGACTTGCCGTGCAGCATCAGTGGGGACCAGCGAGATGCAAAGGGATGAAAAAGGAAGAGTGAGTTTCTGGAGTGTTGATGATTTCTGGGCAGTCTCTTTTGAAACAGAGGTCCGGGAATCAAATAGCTTCCCATGCTTGAATTGATGGGTTTTGCTGACTTAAAGATTTCACGCCAAGGCTGCTTTGTTGTTGTGAGGACCTAATCGCCTCCATCCAAGGAGCTCACCACCAGTTAAATATAGGTTCCTTTTCAGTGTGAAGAGAGAAGATACTTTGCAGATATGGTGGACAAAAAGCCTTTGCTTTGTGGTCAAAATTGCAATCTGTGCCTGAGAGAGGCATTGAATTTAGGAGCTGAACACCTCTCGGATCTTAAAAAAACAGACGACTAAGCTTCCTCTCATGTATATGTCTGCCTAGTGTCACACATCTAATGATGTCTGCAAGGATGACTGGAGTTACTCAGCTGTATTCTCAACCACCACTTGGAACAGTTCCCCGTCCCCTTTTGTTTTCTCTTTAGATACTGGAGGTATTTAATAGGAAAGAAATTTCTCTTTCAGGCTGAGATTTGCCCGGCAGTGTTTAGGACAGAATATGTTTGTGTTGGGGAGCCACTGCTCTGTGAGGGCTCGGTGCCCTTCGTGCCTTTCATCGCTGCCCTGGGGTGGATGGCTCGGTCTGTCAGAACCTGGCAGTGAAGTGGCTCCTGGTTTTGAAGATGGACATGAGTTAAGAGGTTCATAACACTTAGCCGTGTTTTAAAAAACCTCTATGACCCATTCATCCTTTTCTGAATATCACTATTAAGAATTCCAGGTTAGTCAATATATGAATGGCGATGGATACATATGCATATATGTCTGTGTATGCATACATATATTCATATACACGTGAAAGCCTTGACAGATGTGAGCAGTAGGTGTTATAGATGATTGTAGCACATTGAAGAGAGAGCATTACAAATTGTGATGAGCCACGTGGCTGATCGGCTTTTCGATTCCACAGCAAGCTGCAGCAGTCAAACAACTGTTTTCAAAGCTGTGGTTAAGAGGAGCAAACTGCATCTAATTCACACCACACATGGCAAGCTAAATCTCCAAAGCAGAAGACAACCAAAGAGTTGATTCTTATAAGGGAAAGTTACTGTCTTTTTCGGGGGGGCGACTAAAACAAAACTTGAAAAAATATGAGTAATCTCTGTTTATGAAATACAAGTCAGAGGTTGTGTAGACCCTGGTTACCTGAACAGAGGGTGCTTGAAAGCTGCATGTGAGCTCACATTGGTCTTTCAGAGCCCAGCACTATGCTTCCCACATGGCAACAGCTTCCACTTCGGAAAGCAGAAGCTATTGGGGTTCAGGAAGTGCTGAGCTTAACTTTAAAATATGCATTCATAAGCCTGAGCACTTCACAGAATCAAAGTTTTATCTTTATTAACCGTACAGCTGGGGAAAATGAAGCACTAAGAACATGCCCTATTTAAGGTCACATGAGGAATCGGTGACAGAGCCAACAGTAGAATTCAGCTCCTTCCTTATCATGATGCTTTACCCTCTGGATTATCCCTTCTTCCCAAAATACAATTGGTTCAGAGTCAGCCTGACATCCTGGATCACTTTTTTTTCCATTTTTTTGTTAATTTTTACCATCTCCCTTGTTGAATTATGTTATGTTTTATTTGTTTTTTTCTTTTATAAAGATTGAGACATGCTTATTTTATTTAGGAAATCAAGCACAACAGCCACCTAAGTTTTATTAACTTTTTAAAATAGAGAAATCCCAGGATCTCACTTTACTTTTCAGTTGTGTATGTTTTTCTTAGACTAACTTCACTGCAGAATATTCTATTTACCCACATCAAACTTTAGGCTTTTGCTTGATGAAGCTGTGCTGCTCCCTTTGCAAGTTATTTTAATATATTAATTGCCCTAAATAATTGAACTGTTTTGCACATAGAAATATGACTTCATTTTTTCATTTCTGTGCAGTTTTTTCCTTCTTCATTTCTCTAACTAAGATGCGGAAGCAACTGGATAAGCCACTGTTAGTTACAGATCATAAAAGCTGAAGTCTGTCCCTTCCTTCCAAGCCTAATGTTGCGACACTACTCATTAATTTCAGTTTGCCGGTGAATTTAAATATTGAGTGTCATTGTTACATCCGTGTCTCCTGCTGCTCTCCGCTGTCCCACTTCTGGAGACAGCAACAGGAATCTGATAGTGCCGCCGTCTTCAGGGACATGACGTGTTTCGCTCAGTGAGACACCGTAGCTGTTCCTCTGAACAAGCAAGCAAACAAATGCAGCTAAAGGATTTGGGAATGACTTTGCCGTTCAGGAAAACATTCTCCATCCTGCTCGTGCTTTTTTCAAGGCTATAACTCTAAGTGGTCTTTCAAGGTTCTCTTTCTCTTATCACTGCTTTGTGATTATATTGACTGTATCTGTCACATTCACAGGCAACACTAAAGGGCTTGGCAGCTCCTGAAAGGCCAGGAAACCTTCTGGAGGCTTTACTTCTGATGGAGAATTGATGTTGAAATACAATGCTTGGAAAAGAAAGCAAAGCCTATTTTGTTGTAAGAGCAAGGAGGGGACTTCTGTCCACTCTCTTTCAGTAAGGAATGACATTTGATGAGTTCATGTCAGGATTCCTACCTGCTGCGCTGACCCTCTGACACAGCTAGTCATATGACAGCGTCTTCAACCTCATCTGCAGAAACCTATGCCTTCATTGAATGCTTGTATACCTCCTGGTCTTTATAGGTGGTTTCTCAGCATTGGGTATACAGGAGAAAAGGTTGCTGATATATACAGACATGTTACATTAACACTTAAGGGTGAATTTTTGAAGCCTGAGTGTGCATGTGTGTAAGACTGTGGGGATGGAGAAGGATATGGACCCCTGCTGATGTCGCTCAGAAATCTTGGCATGTGTGGAAAGGTGGTGAACAGTGATGGGACCTATTGGGTCAACCAGAAAAACTGAGCTTAGCTGTGATTCTTAAACTGATACTCATGAGGTTTAGGTGCTAAATAGATTTGCCACTGCATAGGGCATTGCTGATTTAAAAGAAGAGTGTGGCAGAGCTTTAGATCTGTCTAGCTAAAGGTTGACCCTCAGCACTGTTTCTTGGCATCTGTGAGCAGCATGCTTTTTGGAAGTGATACGCTCCAGGTGTCACCGGTGATTTTGCACATCTAGGAATGAGAGTGCATCAGGGCTGGTCGCCTGCCCTGTCAGCCCTGAAGCAGAGTTTTGTCTTCAGAGTATAACCTCAAAGAATCTTAGGCTACAGAGATGGGTACAAAAAACTGTTAAGTGATGATTGTACAGTGGGTTGTGGTGCCATGTGCAGTTCCCTGCATGTAAGTTCCCAGCTCAAGACTCGTTCCCTGTGGAAAAGCCTGCCATAGGGCTCATCAAGTCACAGAACCTCCTCCTCCAGCTCCTCCTGGCCCTGCCCATGCTGACCATCCATGGCATCAGGAGGAGACAGCCTGAGAGGGAGACCCCAAGCACCATGACCCCTCCTTTTGCTCCCTCCTCACCCCACGGCCCATGCACAGAACCACTGGGCAGGGTCCACCAACTCCCTGGAGACCAGTGTGGGACATGCCAGGGTGCTCTCCTCACCATCATCCACACAGGCCCTCTCCATCCATTTTTCAACCCTAGACCCTTTCCTTTTCCTCATTAGTTTTTTAGTCTCTGTTTTTGCCTGGCATTTTCTCATCCTATGAGGGCTTAGGGTTTGGTTAGGATGGAGTGAGACCCTTGAAGGGCCATGGTAACAAATCTGCACTGATTGGCGATGTAAAGCCTTTGGTCTCATTAAAATCACAGCGGAATCACAAGCGTTGCCTCTGCACGAGGATGAATTGTCCCTCTTTTCTGCTTTCCCAGCCCCTACCTGTGATATGGGATGCTCAACTCCTCTGCTTTTCACTGCCACTGTAGGACCGTCAGGACTTTTTATTATCCATAACCTTCACCCTGCCCCGCTCTGCACGTCCCAGGGAGCTTCAGGCCACCGATATACCACTGTGGCTTCGAGTCATGCTGTTTCCCTCATCCTCCGCTGCCTGGCTGGCTGTGAAGGCATATTAACAACTCCCGCAGCCTCCGAGTGCAGCAGGATGGGCAGAGCTACTGGCGGAGTTTGCTTTCAGCTCTTGGGGCTGGAGTGGTTGACAGATGTTTGGAGGATTTCTTGTCTCTGGACCAGCGCTTCGTCTGTTCTGAGTTATTCAAAACACAAACAGTGGGTTGGCAGGAGTGAAATATGCTCAGAACCGGGACGTCAAAACAGAAATATATTTTTAAAAAGACAAGTGTCAAAAAAAAAAAAAAAAAAAAAAAGGTGTTCATGCAGTTTATAGCAAGATGTATTTAAATAGTTGAGATTTTCTTCTTTTAACCCATTGGGCTCCCACCTGGCATGCTATTTTGCTATATCTTTAGCAATTGCCGGCCTAAATGTTATCAAGGGCATTTTAGGTGCTGGGTCCCTGCTCTGCTGATGGATGGATTGGCCACATTTCCAATGTGTTTAGGGGACTAGCTAACAACATAATTTGGGACTATCCTGTCAAGTGTACTGGTGTAAAATTGTAGCGAGATCCTGCAAATGCAGTGAGTGGTACTGTTGAATGAAGTGGTGGAGGGGGCATATAGTGACAAATAAACAACTCAAAAAAAAAAAAAAAAAAACCACAAAAAAAAAACCCAAAAAAACCCAGAGAGCAGTGAGGGAGAGATAGGGAGGAAAGGATGGCAGAAGTAAAAGGCGGCTTGGATTTAGAGAGGCTCTTCTGCATATTTCAAAATCATAATCAGTATAGGAACAAGAGTTTCAGAGCCCTGTAGCAGATACAGCTTGCCTGCAGCTTCCTTTGGCTGCACGTGTGTAGTAAGGTGGGGATGGTGGCCGATACCGAAATGAATCAGCACCAGAACCCTCTGAAAAGAGCTGTGCTCCTTTGGCTGAGTTTTACCGTCTGCGGGCTGGGTGTTAGTAACTCCAGTCGCCAGTAGAAGAGTAAGTATTCCTCTGTGAGATCTTTGGAAAATAATCCTAATAAAATGCAAGAGAAAATGTAGGAAGCAAATATTTAAACAAGCAATGGAAACAAAGTCCAAAAACAGAGGATAAAAGTGAAATTATTTAAATTATATTTATGGTTTCTCTTCTTTTTTGAATGCGATGATTATTTGGGGAAAAAAAACAACAAAAAAAACCAAACCCAAAACAAACCAAAACCCCCAATGTTCCCAGAATGTTGAAAGTTCTCAAGTCCTACCCGAATGTTATTTGGTCAGCATAAGACCTGTTTCTGTTAGAATAAGGGTAGCATAGGATAAGGATATAATCCCATTATTGCTCTGCACTAATAAATCAGCAGAGTGCTGCTTTGCTGGCTTTTGCCAGTTGCAGAAATAATTCTTTCTTCAGCTATTGATGCTGCTCCCATGGGTATCATCCACATCATTTTCTGTTCTGGTTATAATCCTTGTCATCAGGACAGAGTCATGCAGTAATATTACCTGATCTCGTGATAGTCTTTGACCTGCAAATTAATCTGTTGCTGTGCTTTATTTTGAGCACACTTTTGGCGACAGTGGATTCTTGCCGTGTTGTCGCTGCTCATTGGCATGACAATGTGCTTGGTAGGAACACTTTTTTTTTTTTTTTTTTTTTTTTTAAAGAAGCTTTCTGTTCTCAGGGCGAATAGTACTGATACTCTGGCATTTTCCATTTTTGTTGAGATCTGATGTGAAACTGAAGGATCCAAATGTACATGCATGGTGGATTTATGAATTCTAGTTTTGAGCTTGCAGCACTTTTATTACCTTTATAACAGTCTGGACCATGACTGAGTGCCCTCTCCTTTTTCTTTCCAATAGATGGATGGCTGTGCAACCAGGGCCCAAGTTAAAAGCGATGGGACTGCTTTTCTTTTTACATTAGTGTAACTCAGCTGACTTCAGCCCAGATGAACTTGACTGATATTAATGCCAATGAAGAATTGAGCAAAATCTGCCTGCGTTCAGTGGATGTTTTATGTATTTCTTCCTCGTTTTTTTTTTAATGTTAATATAAACAGAATTTATGAATACTTATCATATATAAAGAGGGCATGTAGCCAGGGAAGATACTGTTTGGCTTTTTTTTCTGAAATGAAAATGGTGATATTTACTCATGTTAGATTCATAATGAATGCCAGTTTTGATCTGTTTGTGTGCGTTTGGGGGTGGACAATACTTAAACATTAATACTTAAAGCATTAAAACACTCTGCAAACTATTGTAGCCTAGGGCATAGCTACCGCCTACCCAGCTAGTGTAAAAATCAGTGAGTGGGGGTGGAGAAGGAAAGGACAGAAAAAGATAAAAAAGCAAACCTGGGCGATCTATATTTCACATAATTGGATCCAAACAATGATATGCCTTTATTCTTGCTCACCCCCAGGTTTAAGGAGTAATTGCTTTCTGTCATTGGAAGCACGTTGGCTTGGTGTGTTGTAAACCCGATGGAGAGGTGGCTTGTAACTGGCTGTGCTGCCGGTCTGCTGGGTGGTCTTGGAAGCATCCTGCTGCCTCTGGCCGTTCCCGCTCGTGTCGCTGGACAGTTTTTGAAGCAGACTCAGCAAGATGAAGCCTTGATCTGAGTTCAAGTATGGAATATGAACCCATAATGCTGGACACAAACTTTTAATATGGGGAGTTAGATGACCTGTTTACTGTGAGGGCACTTAGGCGGATACATAACCCCTGCTCTGCCAGAAAGCTGGAAACTGGGGATGCTTTTAATTTCTGTCTTGGTGGCCAGCAGTACCCAGCTGAAATGTCACGGTCCACACTTAAAGAGCATTCTGATTTTTTTTTTTTTTTTTTAAATTCCCTTTACATTCATCTTTCTTTTAGGAACACTTTATTTTAAATTGATTTTGTTATTAGTGGATCTGCTCAGAGGCAGCACACCTGTTACGTATATTGAGAACCTGACTCCTGACTTTAGCGGGAGCAAGTGACAACGTTTTAAATTAAGCTGTCCTCCCTGCAACTATCCTTCTTTCCTTTATCTCCCCACCCAGCCATAAATAACCAGGCAGCAGAAGGCAGGTAGTGTTATAAATTGTCAGGCTACACAATTGCCTCATGTTCTGCATTCTGTTCTCCTTCCCCACTATCATCCATTTTAAACTAAAAGTTCATCCATTTGTGGTTCTGCCATGAGAGGATGTCAAATAAATTGATATTGTAGTGTTTAAAAAGTGTTAAAGAATACAAATATATACCAATGTATTGATAATGCTCAGCAACCAAAAAACCTACTACTAACCGGACAGTAGTGCTTTATTACTGTCGTTTAAAGACCAAAGGGAGTCAAGTATAATATGAGGAAGAGTGATGATCACTCATGGTCTCTCATTTAAAAAGATGACTGCTGGTTTCTCTTGATATAATGTCCTATGATCTATTAGCTCTCTGTTTCCCTTATACAGTAGGTGTTCTTCTAATAAAGAGCTCACTATTTACTTCTAAAACATCAGTATATCATCCATCCCAGGTCTTCATGGTGGTTCTACTAAACAGTTGCAGGCAGGAATTGTAATGAGATACGGCCCTCATGCTTTCCTAAGTGCTCAGCCAGAAACGCGAGGCACGGTGTCTGCCAGGCAGTTGAGGTGGCTGGCAGGGGCGTCATCCCTGGCTGGCCCTGACTTGCTTTTGGGTTCAGGCTCCCTCTCCCTTTTTTTATCCTGGCATTTCAGACTGCCTCACTCTATTCCACTCCCCCTTGGCCGGCGCTTTGCTGTATTTCCAGAGGTGCCGTAACAAGCATAACCTGTTGTGCGTTGCAGTTACTTTCTTAACCACAGCTTCGCTGTCGCGTGATGTGCACGGATTAGGTCTGAGTTGCAGAAATGCGTTCACGCTCGCAGCTGGAGCTTGTTCCCTGCACTGGGGCTGTGAGGCGAGCGTGACCTCCCAGGAGCACTGCTCCCCACCTCACTCCAGGCTGCCAGACGCACACAAAAAGGACAATCCCAACTCCCTGTGCCAACCCTAAGTTTCATCCTTATTAAAAAATGTGAGGGTGTGCTTCAATGCAGCTCATAGACTTCTTGAAAGGAAGAGACATCTACCCCTGTCAGAAAACGTTCTGTACTTTTACTGTCCAGACTATGACTGGCGTCTTTTGTTCATGTCTCAATGAGTGTAAGATGACAAAAAGGGGGTCAGAACCTGCTGTCAACTGTCCGCTGTTTACCCTCAACAGTCTCTTTCCCTGACACAGCAAATGCACAGGTGAGCTAGCTTGTAGGGGAAGGGGTCTTCAGGGGGGAAGGTGGGTGGAGTTGTTTGGAGGTTTTGTTTTGTGGGTTTTTTTGTTTTTTTAATCACTAGCAGCTTCTAAATTGTCTAGTCATGCATTAGGAAACAAAAACCTTATCTGTGCTGCCAGTTTCTTCATAGATTTGTCTGAATGTTTTGTATTTTGGATAACCTTCAGGCATTATGCAGAACACCACAGACCGTATCCTGCTATCCGTTTTAGAGCTGAGTTCCCCTCCCGTTGCCACTGTAACTGGAGGGGGATGGTTTGCACAAAAAGCGATGACACAGTATGGACCATGATCTTGTTTTAAAAAAAATCAGGCTGACTTGCCAGATGGGTTTCTACTGTTGAGAGCAGACAATGCAACACTTGTTGTGTCTGATTTTTGGAGCTCTGGGGATGGAGACCAAAAGTGCTGTTATTGAAAGTAGTCCAGCATTGGTCAATTTCCCTCCCTTTTTCAATCTTCTGAAAATCTTTAGAACCTTGTTTTTGACAGTGAGCATTTTTGCATAAATATTTTGTTATGCAATCTTGAGAATTTAAAAAAAAAAAAAAAAGAGGGAGAAAAAGATCTCCTTCTACATACTTGAGCCAAGCTTTCAGGATATCTCTCATGCCGTGCTTTTTGTGCAGTGCCAATCTCAAAAAAAATTATACAGAGCTGTTGAGAAAGAAAGCTGTAATACAGTGCTGCTGCTCTACGAACTAATAACATCTGAGAGAGAGCATGATCAGTTGGGCAGCATGACACTCTTCATGTTCTCCTCTTTCTTGTGATTTCAGTGGTTAAATCCCAGCCTTCAGAAGTGACTTTCACAGAAATAGTCACTAGTAAAACCAGCTTCAATAGGAGGATGACAATAAACTTTATTATATTTGTGCTGCCAACTTCCAGGAGAATACAGGGCCATTTAAATAGATGCTCCGATTCCATGTAAGGAATCGCTGACCATGAGATAGGAATACCAGAACAACAGCAATGATGTATTCCAGGCTGGAGACTAATCAGGAGACTAATATGCATTTGTCCAGTTCGGTGTTAGTCTTGCTAGTTAAGCTGACTAGTGACAGCTATAGATGGGAGTAGGGCAACCATTTGTTATCCACTATAACAAATCAATCTATAAATAAACATGGGACAGAATAAGCACCATGAATTGGGGAAATGGATATTTTTAGAGAGACAAGGATGACTTACTCTATCCAAAACTGGAGGCAGGCGTGCTAATGAGTGGGAGATGATTGTGATAGATCAGAAACAGGGATTGGAGTTAGTAATAATCTTTGTTTGCTCTGTTTCTTGCTTGCTGGTAGGAAGCTTACTAAGAGGGGAACTCAGTGGTAAAATGTGAGTTGGCCCTGGTAAGTGATGCTAAGGGTGGATCTGGCAGCAGGACGGGATGAGCCTCACACATAATTTGGGGGTGGAAGGGGAGCTGTGAGTTGGATATAATTATGGCTTGCCTGGCTGGTGATACTGCCTTGAAGTTGCTCTCCTCCCTGTATTGTGAAGAGATTTTCAAGGCAGCTGGAAGTGCTGTTGCTAACCAACACGTGAATGCGAACACTAAGAATATAAAACCACTGGCATTTTTAAAGAGAAAATGTAAAGGCTCTTCATCGGGAAGATACTTGTACTTTCTAATAGCTTCTGACAGTGATAAACTTGTGAGTAGTATCATTTCATGAATCAGACATTAAAAATTCCAACGGATTCCTCCAAACGTGAACCCAGGGTGTTTTTAAGGTTGCTGGCAGTGAAGAGGTCTAGCCCAGCCTGCCTTGCCATCCGAAGATGGACTTGTTCATTTCATTGCAGATCTTCCTTTTCTGCTGGGGGCGGGGCAGAAATTGGTTATATTTCGGGAAAATACATCTCGCTTATAAATAGAGGAATTGCTGTACTAGCCATAATGATGCATCCAGTAAGCATCCTTAATAATCCTTAATAAGATCCTGATACTCTGCTTCATTTGTGCCAGACAGCAGCCCAACACAGGCATTGGAAATGAAAGTTGCCCTTCAAAGCTGGACCTCTGGCTCTGGCATTTCCCCCGTGTGTTCTGCCAAATGATTGTGCTGTGCAGGGACCCACCTCTGCGCAGGGACCGACTTCTTGCTGCCCTGCTAGTCTTCAGTGACACCTCTCCCCTCATGACTTATGGAAACTCATTCTGCGTTACCAAAAGAGGAACGAAGAAGGAGATTATTGCAGTATATGGATGTCTGAAGAGCAATTGGAGAGAGATGTATTCCTTTTTTTAGTTTTGTTTTCAAGTCCATGTTCTTTTAAGAAGAGACAGAAAAAAGTCTTAAGGTTCCTTCAAATGTTTTTCTGAGCGACTGAGAATTAACGAGGATTGAACTAGGTTTGACCTGAAGTACTTTTTTCCCCAGTCATTCAGAACAGCTTATTTTTGCATGTGCTCCCTTGTATAAAGCTGAGCAACGTATTTGTAAAAGCAACCGGAACGCACACAAAAAATGTATGCATATAACAACGATACAATCCTGTTTCCAACCAGGCGTATTTCAGATGTTCGTTTTCTTGTCAATCTCTAACCGTTCGTACCTCGTCCTTTGACCCTTTGGCTTTGCTGGCAGTTTGTATCGGTCGAGTGTTGAGGCCAGCAGCCCGCCCTGAGCTCCCTGTGCCCTCTGCTCATCCCTGCCGCCTCTTCTTCCCTCGGGCTGGTGCAATTCAACACGCTTCTTTTTCCTCCTGGCAGGACTGCAGCGCTCACTAAATCCAGGTCTCAGGGGCAATCGGGGATAGCATCGTGGTACCCGTAGTGGGTTATCCCAAGCGGTCTCTCCCCAAACCTCTGCCTGCGTGTTTCCTGGGCGAGCTGCTCTGTGAGTGGGCCAGCGCAGAGCAGGCAGGTTGGATGGGAGTGCGCGTGGGGGGCACAGGAATGGCCCCTTGGCACCTGCGAGGGGGCTACGTGCGCCCTGATCTCTGCTCACTAGGACTTCTTAATTCTCCCTTTTGCTTCAGCTCGGCTCTGCCATCGTTCAAGGGCATTTTTAGGTACCTGTCTGATGCCAAGCTGCCATCTGATTTTTTTTTTTTTTGCTTTTTTTTCTTTTTGGGAGCAATCTTTTCTGTTTGGGGTGAAAACAAGCTGCGCTTGAGCACTGCTGCACGTCTCTAAAAATAAAAGTTGGCTTTCTGAGTGCACAGCACACTCCTCTTTCTGCCTCTCCGTCTCCTCCCGCTTTCCCCTCTCTGCTTGCTTCTTTCTGCTGGAGAGACTGGGAGGGGGGCATTCTTGGCAACTGCTGAAGATGGATCCTAAGTGGTGCACAAGCGCACACATAGCAATTTGGCACACAGCAGGGGCTGGGGGCGGGAGGCATTTTGGATTTGTCAGCTCATCGGCACAGCTAGGTTCTTGTCAAACAGCAGAAGTTGCACAAGTCCCTGGTGTCTGAGGTGCAATCGGCGAAGCTGTGTTGGTCTGGAAAAGCAAAAATGTGAGGCCACAGAATCATTTCTCCCCCCATGCAGCACCGCAGTTTACAAATCGGGTCGCAATGCAATGTTAACTCCTCAATACCCATTCTCTTTCTCATCTTGTGTGCCCTAAATTTTATGTCAATTTTGCTATCTGTTCTCTGCCCTTGTACCTTCATTTCCCTGCCTTCACTTATCAGCAATTCTGGTAATCCTGATTCTGCAATATTAATCCTAGGAAATTTTAGAGACTTTATTGTGGTCAGCACAAGCTTGTGCCTGGGAAAGTTTTTGTCAAGCACAGGATTTCCAAAATGTGATACGTGTACCACGGGAGTTACACAAGCTGCTGCGAAGCAGTACCCAATACAGGGCTGAACCAGGAGTTACCTTTGCCAATAATGCTGCTGCCATGGATGCAGCCTTGATGACCTGTCAAAAAGTATATAAAAATTAAAAGCATATTGCATTCCTGGTCTAGGATCTGAATATACTCTGCATAGCATGATATGAATTTCCTCTGATGAGATGCTTTACACTTTCCTAAACTCCTTTTTCTGACTTATTTCCACACACACACACTCTGTATTTTTGCATTACTCAGAGACATCTTTTCTATTTGGGCTTGCAAGCAAAAAACATTGGAGCTTTTTACCTCTGTGCTGTCTGGGAGATGTGCTTTCATCTGCGGGTAAAATATATGGTGTAGTTTTGAATATGCTTGTCTTTCTTCTGTGACTGTGTCAGTTGCTTCAATTCATGCTATATAAATTTCTTTAAGATATCTCAGTAACAGGCGGGTGTAACTGTGTGATTAGGTTCTCGCCTTGACCTCCACTGTTGTAGGAGATGTTGAATCCTAATGAAGGGAGCATGAGGATGCTGACAGATCCCTGCTTTTGTGTGTTCACGACGACTACCCCAGCGCAGCACTGCTTTCTGATATACTGAGGGGCTGCTTCTCTGAGAGTAGGTGCAGCAAAGTCCTGAGGAGTTATTTTAGAAACCATTAAGCCAATCTGTCACGTAAGGCTTGGCCTGGAATTAATTTTGTGCTAACCTGATGATCAATCCAGCCTTCCCCAGAGTGGTAGAGATGGCATAATTACAGACTTCTGTAGGAACGGAGCTAGGACATTCTGGAAATCTCGCTTCAGGACACGAGCAGTTCAGAGGAGCTACTGCTCAGCCTTATCTCCCACAACACAGCCCTGCACATCACACACACCATTCTGCACACCGGATGGAGAACTCTGTGTGTTGCTGTTCTTCAGATGAACTGATGTAGTTAAAAAACTGAAACGGAACAAAAAC
Organism: Aramus guarauna; assembly: GCA_013400195.1. Lineage (NCBI taxonomy): Eukaryota > Metazoa > Chordata > Aves > Gruiformes > Aramidae > Aramus > Aramus guarauna. Next base: position 535,141 of record VXBL01002595.1, read on the forward strand.
TTGATGATTGTTAGTAACCAAAGGTGAGAATAGATCCGTGTGCATCAAAACATTCACATTTTTGTTTGTGTAATTAAAGAGTGGCTGACAGTTCAAAAATAAGCCTCTAGTCTAGTGATTAAGGCATTCTGCCAAGTTAAAATCCTGTTGCAGAAATATGTGAATGTTCTCTTGTATATACAGACTGGCTGGAAACTCACATTTTTTTTTGTCTTTTTTGTAAGAGTTTATTCTAAATATTCTACCGAAATAGCAACAGTTTGAAATTGCAGACATCTTCCTCAGAGTGCTTTGTAGCTCTAGCTTGGTGAGTAGGACCTTTTGCTGGGTTCAGTTCCCTTTAGACAGATAAAGGAACCTAAATTTTTTTTTTTTTTCACATACTGGGTCACAGATCTAACCACCAGGTGTTCTGGAAAAAATTCAAACCACACCAAAACAAACAAAAAACCCCCCAAAAAACAGAAGAGAGGAGCATAAGCTGTGACCTTGATTGGCGTAATCTTCAATATAAACTGCAGTCCCAGCTGTTTAGTGCTGCTGTGACAAAGCACAACTAAGTACACCCAGTTACAGGTATTTGGAACAGTATGGAAACTGGAGGCACCTCCACAACAAGGCAGAATCCAAGCGTGGCTATTGAGTGTCCAGCTCTTGTGGATCTGATCATATCTATTTTTGTCCTCTCATATCTTTGGATGTACGTTTTGAAGTACAGGGTTTGGGGTGGCTGGACTAAAAAATGCTTTTCCTCTCATTGTGGTAATATTAATTCTTGTGATAGTGCATAGCAAGCTAGATCAACAACATCATGGGAGACCACACGCTCACTAGAAAATCTGTGATGCCATATACACGAGAAAACTCAATAGTAGGGTAAAATCTCTTGTGGGAATTGCATGCAGGCATATCCAGATCCAACACTAGCCTCATGCCAGAGTCTGAGCAGCTTGTTTTATGTTGTAAGTGCTTGCGCAATATTGAGTGATGACACCAGCTGTGCTCAGCTTCTTGAATTACAGTTAGATGGTGGCCATAAGGGGACACACCGTGTCTGCAGGAATGGTTGGCTTGCTGCTAGACCAAAAAGCAGAGGGCTGGAAGCTGAGACTGAAAAAGAAATAAGTAGCTTCCTGAATCTCTCTGGTGTTTGTTATAACTCTCTTGGAGAATACGGCTTTGCACATCAAATTTTTGTTCTGCTATGCTTACCTTCTAATGGCATATGCTGGCATATTGTCTCATACATAATAGAAACTTAAAGCAGACAGCTAAATCCCAATACACTCAGAGGTGAGATAGTCTCTTATCTGCACTCAAGCTTTGCCGCTAGATCTGGTCTTCACTTGATCTTGAATTATTTGTGATGAGAAGTCTAGCTAAGGACCCACGTTTCCTGAAACAGATACGTGCGACCCATGCCTTAGCCATAAACATCCCTCACTAAACTGATGCCTGGTGCTTTCCTCTTTTAAGGAAAGCTGTAATTTTCTTTCTCAGTAAGGTTAATGCCTTTGACAGAAACCGAACAGAGCAAAGAACAATTAAAGTTATTTGTTTATATAGGTGGCTGCACATGGTCACTTAACAGATTGTGTCACATCAGGAGAAAAGCAACCTTCTCGTGTTCCAGTTTGGTACGTATTATAAGGGTTAGAAGAAGTGGATCTGAATCCATATTCCTTAAGAGAAATGTTTCTTTCTCTAGTGGGCTGGATTACGTAGCTTTCATCACCTGACATCTTTTCTCTGAAAGGCTGTAAAATGCAGAGAGAATTTTCCAATTCTACCAATAATGCTATCTGAAAGCTTTAAATGTTAAATATTTGGTTTAAAGATTTAGTCTAAAGATAGATGTTCTGGCTAAACTGGAACGTGCTGAGTGTTTTTAAATGGAATGTCTTGAACGATTAGTCAGGGACTGAGTAGAGAAGATTTGGCTATTGCAGTCTGGTAAGCCCATCTTGATTTGGTTGGGTAAACAAACAATACAGTTAGTCGAGAAGGAGAGATCCTGCTCAGAGTATGGCCTGATCTGTATTTTACTATCAAAAGAGAGACTTGGCTGTGGAAATTAATCGAGTTTCTTTTCCCCAAGGATCAAAGAGGTTACTCAGAGGATGCAAGGCAAATGTAGGGATTCAGCTGTGTCACATTTTCTCTCTAATTTAGCTGTCTAGGGAGCCTCCCACGTTTTGCAGAAGTGGAAACATCCAGTTTCATTTTGTCTTTCTCAGACTGCAGCAGCTTTCTTCTTCAGAAGCCGGGGTCTCTCTACGTTTACTTTTGGTGTTTGTCCCTTTAATTCTCCTACAGTTTCACAAATGCTTCTGGTGTATTTTTAAATTTTAGCTTATAATCACATTTTTTTAAAAGGCACCATCTGGTCCCTGACATGGTTTAAAATAACAATCCAGCCAACACGAAGCCAGCAGCGAGACTTTACACCTTTCACAACTCAGTATGAGAGTTTCCCCACCTATATTTCTCCACACACTACCACCATCAGGTCCCGTTCCCCCCAGACAGGTCTTGCAGAAAGCAGAGCCTTGCAGCCCTTGCTTTCCATCCCTTTCATCTTGAACGTAGCCATTTTATGGAAACAAAATGGATGCATCAAAGAAGTTTACAGCTAGGACTGTGGAAGATCTGCTGTAAACTGCTCGGTCAGAGAATTTGGAGTTGGAGCTCACGTTCGTATTTAAGCTGCCCTCTGGTGCTTATCGCTGCTGCAGTGCATGCCTTCATCGTGTCCCCTCGTGCCTGGAGACCCCTGCAATATCCAGGGAGCAAAGGAAATAAAGTACTGCAGAAATTCTTCTTTTTTTTTTTTTTTTCAAGTGGCCCAATTCTGTGGGTGTTTTATTTTAAGCAGGATGTTAGCATGCTACATTATCATTGCAGGTTATGCTGGGTGGGAAACTTTTCTTGGTTTTGGTTTTTATGAGTCACTTGTTAGCACCAGCGTATTTTACCTTCTTGCTCTGTGCAACAGCACAGTCTGTCCTGGTGCTTTCCCCGTGGCCACAAATCAAAGCACGCCGCTGAGCAGCGCGATCCTGCGACCGTCACCCTCGGCACAGCTGAGGCTCAGCCTGGCGTTTCTCCTCGGGCTGTTGGAGGACCTGAGGTTGTCCGCGCTGAGGTAGCAGAGACCGTAAATACGAATATATCCTTTCCTCTTTGTGGCTAGCAATTTTGGAAGGACCAAAACTACTGCTGGAGAGAAAAGCAAATATCAACACTGTGAAATAAGCTGATGTGATGAAAAGGAAAGGACTGTGTGGGGCTCTGGGACTTCTGTGTGGGTCATTTGTCCGGTGGGGTAGTCACTCCGGTTGGTTGGTTGGTTGGTTTTGTTTTTAACTAAAGGCCGAGCTGGACAATTATTTCCCTACAAGCTGCTCCGTGCCTGGATCACGCTCCCATCCCCGCTGCGCTTCCTCGGTGCCGGCGACGCGGGTGGTTAATATTAGCCGCGCAGCTGATTGTCCCGGTCGGTGCCCTGCGACAGGTGCGGGACGGCCACTGCGCTGGAATCCCGCCCGGACCGATGCCGGCGCTGGCACCGGCCTTCCCATTATATCAGGAAGGGCCGCGTCCCGTCGTCGTGATGCCCCGGCCCCCCCGGGCTGGCCCCAGCTGTCCGCGGGACGTGGAGCGGGGCGGCGGGCGCCCAGGGAGGCTGCTGCAGGGAGAAGCAGACCGTGATTCCTCCGGAGCGGAAAGCTGGGAGACTCCTGGATGGGACTACTCCTGCTGTGCGGACGGGGTAAGGAGAAGGTCTCAGCAGAGCTCGGGGCTGGCGGTTTTGTGATGTGGCTCTTAGAGGAGGGAAACACATTAAAAAAACCCCTAAAAATCAAGTATCAGCACTGTGAAATTAGCAGATATGGGTTGCGTTTGCTCATCTGTTGGCCGTAGTTTCTTCACAGCACAGCGCTTTGGGTTTGCATTAATTTAATCGGTGTTCTCTAATTTTAGAATGCTCCTGTGCAAAGTTACTTTCAATTCCAGTGGTGATTAGATGGTGATGACGTGTTTTAATAATAAACATGGGAGAGATATTGAAAAAGAAATCAAATGTGCTGACTGCACTTGTTGGGAGGGGAAGAAGTGCTATCACTCTGCTCTGAAAGTATCTGATCTCTGTCTGCTCGGGGGTAATATCTTAAGGTCTCCCATCTCTTCTTTTTTTTTTTTCTTTTTATTCTTTTTTTCTTTTTTCTTTTTTTCTTTTTTCTTTTTTCTTTTTTTTCTTTTTTCTTTTTTCTTTTTTTTCTTTTTTCTTTTTTCTTTTTTCTTTTTTCTTTTTTCCTTTTCCCTTTATTCTTTTTTCTTTTTTTTTCCTTTTTTCCTTTTTTCCTTTTTTCCTTTTTTCCTTTTTTCCTTTTTTCCTTTTTTTTTCTTTTTTTTCTTTCTTCTTTTTTTTTCTTCTTTTTTTTTTTTTCTAAACCATAATAACTTCTTTTGGTAAAAACAACAAAATGTCTAGGTGGTGCTTACTCTAGCATAAAGGCAGGAGAGAGTAAGGAGGAGCCGAGAAGCTTGTAATGCTTGACGGGATTGTTTCTCGTGTCCTGTTCCTTTATGCGACCCCTCTCCGTTGACTGTGCGAGGAGAGGCAGGGCTGTCGGGCAGATCAGAAGAGATCCGCGTGCCACAGCGTGACTTCAGCTGAACAACACGTGTGTGTGCCCGCGTGGTGCCTACGTGCCCGCTCACGGACGGAGCGAGGCAGGTCTGCTTAGGAAGCCGAGCAGGCTCTGTCTGCAGTGTGATAGTCTGCTGTGTGCTGGAGGCTGCTGCTTCTAAAATAAAGGAAAAAAAAAAGAAAAAAGGCAAAAGGAGGAAAAGTGACTTGTCTCTTGTAATTCAGTGATTTCTGCTCTGAATTGGAGCGCTTGCCAAGGGCAGAAGGTCAGCCCAAGCGGCGCTCCCGGAGAGTTAGATTGATGCAAAAGACACAAAAAATGAGTGGTAATCTCGCCTTTGACTTTGGTAGGCTTTGGATCAGCACTGTCCTTGCTATGTCCATCTACGGGTAGCGGTGAAACAATTTTCTGGAAGTTACGGAATAAATAAGCACTATCTGGGCCAAATAAATACAGTAAGGAACTGATGAGGAAGCTCCAACTTCACAAGTGTCAGGTGCAGTCCAGGTCTACGTTTCTTTCCAGGAGAGGTTTTTGGTTGAGTCCATTGAAATTTGAACATGGTCTTGACAAGAAAGAGAGAAACTACCTTTTCTCAGTGCTACTCGTGACAATCGCACGTGAGGTCATGCCTCACAGGACACTGGAGGTTCTTTGCCGCAGGAACCATCACATCATCGGTGAGGGGGGGTTGTGAGATCCTTCTGGGCCGGTACCTCTGACTGAGGACGCTGTGCTACTGTAACGCTATTACTGTCCTGCTGCTCATGACTTCTCCACAGCCAGCACTGCGCCGGGGACTTGACGTGGTTGTTTGGCAATGAGGACACTATGTAAACTATGATAATCCCACACATCTCGTAACGCCCTGACTCATGCTTCCAAGCAAACCTTGCTCCAGCTCCCTCTCTGCTTCCCACTGCCCACCCCGTTTTCTGCTCCTGTTATTTTGATACGTGAAATAGAATTTGCTGTGCCTCAAACCAGCGCTTCAGCCATGCCTGAGCAGGAGCTCCCGCGCGGGGATGGGCCAGCCCTTAGGGCTGGTGTTTTGCTGAAGGGAGACGTGGCAAGGCACAGGGAAAATATATACCCATCTCCCTTAGAAAGTCCTTTACTTTTGACTTTGAAAGTGCCTCTCTATGCAGCTCACAGAGAAGCCATTTGCAAATTTGATGCCAGTTTTTAAATATAAAATGAAAGTGGATTTCGCTGCCACTAAACTCGGCAGCTTAGAGTCCCCCAGGAGAGGGGCAGCAGTCTGCGTCCCTGGAGAGCCGGGTCTGTCGCCTTGCAAAGGATCTTGCATCCAGGTAGGAAAGCACTAATGAGCATGTGGATCCCCAGCGGTGCTGAGGACGTGCTGGATTAGAAAATGCAGGAGACAGGACAGCACAATAATAAAAAAAGTCGGGGGGGGTTTTAACCATTATGAGAAAAAGCTCAGAGTTGCAAAAGTTTGAGAAGAATAAAATGTTTCTCCTACTTTGTACGCAAATCACTGATCTTGGATAGAAGTTAGAGGGCATATCTAAATAAGTTTTACAATTGACCTTTCATAACCAAGCAGGTCATGCAGTCATTGCTGTATCTGCACAAATTTTTTTTTAATTAAAATTATGTATCAGTTTCATAGGAAACTGTCATTATGGGTTTATGGGCTCCTGTATTACATTATGTACTGCATCATACTCATAACTTATCCTCCCATCATTCTAGTAACTTCTCGGGCATTTAGCTTGTAATGTCACTGCAACATATTATGAGAAAATCTGGTTACATTTCTAAGCAGTATGGGAATCCCCTCTGTTACTGCAAACACATTACCTGGTCAGAGCTATTTTAATTTGGTCATAAGGAAACGGAAGAATATACTCTAATGACGTACACATCTAGCTAGTGAGGAAGACAATCCCTTTTGTTTCTTCAACTGTTATGAACATCTGCCTTTTCTGATGTCCTCAGAGTGTGTGTATATATATATATATATATATATGTATGCATTAGAGAATATGATTTCTCTAACATACAAAAGCATGAGCTCATAAAATTGACCCAGTTAGGATCCTGACACCACTGCTGGTGAAGCTGGTGATAACTAGGCACGCAAGCAAGGTATCCCATGGTCATATATTGACAATCTTGCTCTTCTGTGAGTTTTTAAAGGAACACTTCTTTCCCTCTCTGGCATAGAAAATCTGATGATGATCTGTCCCTTCCTCGCCAGGGTCTAGAGATAAAGAGGAAGGGAGAAATGCTGTTTGGCAGGGAGACTGGGAAGACTGGGACAGATTTTCTACCAGATGCTCCCCAGAGCAAAGGTAATTTCCAGGCACGTTTGTTTACAGCTACAGTTGTGTATTGTTTACGAACTCACCTCCTAAAAAAACAAAAGAGGGAGGGGAAATTATTGGAAAAATAGAGAAAGAATGCATGAACACTCTTACTGGAGGCATAGAGGTACTGGAGTGGACTATGTTGACCCATCCTTCGGGGAGGTTTGAGGAGAACATACCCATGTGGAGCTGGGTCTGCTGCTGTCCAGGTGCCTCCTGTTCTTGCCTTGCTTGTTACTGACAAACTTCACTGGCAAATGGGTAAAGTTAACATGTACTCACTACAAGTGATTACGTTTAGATGTCTTTGTCTTGAATCTAGATCTGTCTTGGATCTTTTTAATGCTAGGTTTCCCTTGTTCCTTTCCTGGCAAGTTCAGCCATCTCTCCATATGTTTCCTCTTAAAGGAAGAAGGAGGTGAGGTGTACACAAAACAGGCAGGTTGACATCTCCTATATTAAGGGGATGTTGGTAGGGAAGGCTCATAAAGAAGGTGCCCCATTGAACACTTGGCACCACACTGGCAGCTCCAGGCAGGCCAGGTAGTAATGGGAGAGTGACAAAATGGAAAACAGCAGCAGCCCAGGCCACTGGCATCCGCACTGGCAGATCCCCATGCAGTCTAAAGGTCCGGAGTGGGAGCAGGGTAGATGACTACCAGTGATGGATGATTTTGAGACCTCAGAGAGAACTGATATAATAGATGGCTGGTCTGACACAGTAGGAAATGTTTGCGTAGAAGTGACGGGTAATAAATAAGATCATGTTGCTATAGATCCTCCAGGCAGTGCTGGAGCAAAAATACTTTCCAATTTTCTTTCTCTAAGGCAAAAAGGTAGGGAGGCAGGGACTTTTAGTTGTAATAGCCCGGCATGAAAAAACTGTGTTTGCTGCTTACAGTTGGTGTAATCTAAGGCTGATCCAGATCCATGTCAAGTTCTGCTGCAGCTGTAGGTTCTCAGTTGTCATAGGTAAGGTTACAAAACAACTTCCCTTGCAGCTTGTCTAATGTCACTGTCTGGAGCTGAGGCCCCACTTCTGTATCCATGGTTAGAACACCCTCTTTTCTTGCACTTGTTATCGAGTTAAAGCACCGTCTTTTCTTTCACTTGTTATTTGGGCTGCCATGAAGATGGGGACAATCAGACAGTTTGCCCCAAGCATTGATTCATTATAAGTGAGACCTGGTAACACATGGAGGGCCATCACTTTTTATAGTATTTTCCCTTCTTTTTTCCCCCCATTTTTGTATGAGTTTTCCTCTCTTGCTAATTTTAATTTGAATACCAGAAAACAGACCTCTATTACTGCTGCTGCTGCTGCAATGGTCAATTAGGTAAGCTCTCCATGCTAGATTTTGCTGGGTAGATCAATACTACCTGGATGCAGCATTACAAAATTAATAAAGGCTTTGATTAAGAAATCTATTAATTGATTTAGCAATCTGGAAGGGATTGTTCAAGAAACAGGTTAGCATCTCTAGTTTCAAAAAAAAAAAAAGTGGAGAGAATACTCTGGCTATGTTTTTAGCATTTTGAGGTAGCTTCAGAAGTCTTACCCACAACCCCTGAAATCAGTGAAACAGTGTTCCCTCCTTTTTATCTTCCTTATAAGCACCTAAGGAATGCTTAAGAAATTTCATACCAAAAACATTTTTTTCAGTATGTGTCTGAGGGTTAGTGAGCAGCCAGGAAATGAGAGTACTAAATTTATCTGCCTAGCCTCAACATTTAAGGTCTTGTACAATGCATTTCAGAATGCTTTCTGCGAGGGGGGTTTTTTGGTGGCCTTTTCCCCCCCTCAAGAATCCCACTCCATGTAATCACAGCTATTCAGCTGTCCACATTTAAAGGACAACTATCCTGCAGGGAGGAAATAAAAAAAAAGAAAAAAAAAAGAAAATAAAAAGAAAAAACCCAAACAAACCAACAAAAAACCCCACAAAAACCCACAAGAAAAAACCCTAAAACCAGACCTCTTACACAATCAAGCTGTAGCTTCCAAAGATTATACTGCCAAAACTGTGAGTTTTTGTGAGCCGCTGGTAATTAGGATGGATGGTGTTAGTGTATAAGGGAAGGGCCAGAAGAGCATTTAATGTCCCCTCCCAGATGGAGCGCTGGTGTCTATAGTGGGAATATTAGGACTGTCCAAAAGAGTTAGTGCTCGTAAAATCAGCATTGACATTAAATGGCATAGTATGTGTGTTTTCGTACATCTGTAATTTTAGAAGCTTTGTCATTTCAGTGCCTTCTTGTGTAGCTGATTTGTATCTCCCATTTTCTTATCCATGATAAAGGTTTCTGGGACTTAGGACTTGGCAGGAAGGGAAGGAGGATTATTTTGGAATAGGCATGTAGTGACCTAGGAATTGACTTGCATTGTTAGGCAATGGTCCAACAGTTGCTCTATAGACCTACTGAGTATCAGCATTTGGAAAGTGAGGTCTGCAAAACAAAACAAAGCATTTTTCCTGAACATGTCCCATAATGACGGTAGCTCAATGTGACTGAATAGATTCTTGCTATTTCCTGGGCTTCTGCAGTACACTAAGCCTAAGCTAACTGGATTTTAGGATTACTTGCTGTTCAGTACAGCACTGGCATCATAGGATTATAATGCAGGACTTTCCAACCATGGGAGTGTACAATATTAAATCCTGCAATATAGTTTCCATAGTATTGCATTAAATTCACTCCTCACTAATCCGTTGTTCCCTAAACTGTGTATTTTTAATGATCAAATAACTGTTCTATAACAGATACCCCTAACAGAGCTAAATCTAGTTGGTAAGCCAGACTACTGAGTTTTACATAGAAGAAAAAATGAGGGTGGAGGAAATATGTGCCAAGGGACTAGATAATTATTTATAACATATATTGGTTCCAGCATCATATTTATCTTAATTTTAAGAATCTGAGAGGTAAAGTTTCCCTAGAAGACAGCTAAGTGATAGCAATGGGGTTATCTGTTTTCACAGAATCACAGAATGGTTTGGGTTGGAAGGGACCTCAAAGACCATCTAGTTCCAACCCCTTGCCATGGGCAGGGACACCCTCCACTAGACCAGGTTGCCCAAAGCCCCATCCAACCTGGCCTTGAACATTTCCAGGGATGGGGCAACTGTTGCCTCATCTGTTGATGCTACTGTTCTTTTTTTTGGTAGATCTTACATGCTTTACAGAGAGGTTGTGAATATGGGTATCCCCACTTTACAGATGAGGGATCCAATTTCTTGAAGATCAGAGAAAAATTTAGAGGGGAGCACCAGGTCTGCTGCCATGCTATGTCCTCTTTGACTTTCCAAAGACCATTTTTACAGCCACCGATAACACTGCTCCCCATTGCAGGCTCCAAACAGCACACACATATTTGGGGGTTGAATTTCAGCCCTACTGCTCTCCTTTTGCTGACAGCGCAGTAATGAGCTGAAACAACAACACGCTATTCCCACGGCTGCGTGGACATTGCTAATGCCGATGAATAAGTAAAGCTTATTTGTCGTGACAAGGTGATACTTGTATATTATGCCAGATCTTATGCTGTTAAACAAGAAAATCTCCACGGATTCTCATTTCACTTTTGAAAAAAAATACTGAGGAGGAAAAAAAATCAATATTTTCAAACTGGGAATGTATGTTTATCAGGTTTCTGAGAGAGACTGGAGGCTAAATACAAAGCCTCACATAACAATTAAGTTTGAGGAATTTTGCCTTGAAAAGAAAATCCGTTCCCTTTTCACACTTCTAAAAACCAGTAGCATAACAGCAGCATCAACCCAATAAGCTGGGGAAGGGCAGGGAGCTGACCTGGTTATTACCCTCTGAACTGTTTGTCAGGCCCTCAACAACACCCTGAATTTAAAGCCCTGTTGATTGTGTGAGAAGACGACGTGGAGGGGCAAGAGCAGTTGTTTTGGTTGGCACCAGTTATTTGTGGTGGTGGTACTGGTACGAGACAACGCCAAGTTTCAGGCCCCAGCTTGCTGAGATGAGTGAACAAACGTGAAGAGCACCTTTGGCTTCAGCATGGCCCAAGTAATGCAATCGTAGTCCCAATGTCCTTTGCGAAGTCAGACTGCCAGAAGGTGGGAAGTGTAGCCGGGATGATTTTTTAGAGAAGGATGTGAGCTTGTACTAGAAGAAGTTGGTCAGGAAAACTCAGGCTCCCTCTGTGGAGGTTTGAGCTGTGTTTGGTTATGGGGAAGAGGAGCTCTTGGTGTGTTTGAGCTCGGAGTACAGGACAGAGGACGTCTTGATGTGGACCCTCTTCTTCCTCTGCTCGCCCGAGAAACTCACTGTCAAGGGACCCATGAAACTGCAGTATTTCAACCATGTGCCATTAGAGCTTGAACTGAAATCCCAGGATCATACAGCATATTTGGATTATTAATATTTCTGTTACTTTTACTTTTGTAGCAATATTTATATCGGGGGTCCAGATGCTTGACAATTCGCAGAAGAGGTTGATATGTTCATTTTACAGGATGGGGAAACAGGGAGGGCTCTTGCTGGTCACCAAGGCAGCCTGGTTAAAGTCTTGCTCTGACTCATCCTCATAAAACCTTCTTCTGCATTGCAAGGAGACTTCAGTAAACATCACAGCCGAGATGGGGATGGTTTTGGGTGGTGGGTTATGGGATAAAATCAGCCAGCCAGAGCTTTCATGAGCAATACTAGCCAGAGTAGACACCCTCATGTCTGGCCCCTGGAAAGGGAGATAAATGAGTCTTAAATGAGCAGTTTTATTGACAAATAACTCAGTCTGTGGTATGTGAAAGATCTGGTGCTTTTCACCGAGTGAAAACTGATCTGTGCCATAGTAGCCAGATGATTCACCCCGCAGAAAAAATCAGAAGTCAGAAGATGCTTTGTGACAACTGGCCAAACGCAGCACAGGGCTGATCCCGTTGGTGTCCTGGGTGTTCCCCTCCAGGCCCTCAGCTAGGGTCAGAGGCATCGCTGCACTGCTCTGGTTCGGAGCCATCAGCTCCACAGTTCATCCCAATTTTTCTGTTTGTTATGCACAGTGAGGAGGTGGAAGACTATGTGTTCATCTAGCTTGGGATCCTGGGGAACAGCAGCGACTTTGGGAGAGAAATAGGGCGTAAGTACAAAAAAACCTCCTCTCCGTGGTACAGCTCCTCTCCTTCAGGCATTGAGAGGTTTAGCAGGGGCTTCCTGAACGATGTGGCATCCCAACCATCCTGTTGGTTAGACGTGTCCCTCATGAATTTGTCTAGTCCCCTTTTAGGCTTATTTTATACTTTTTGGCCTCTGCAGCATCCTGTGGCTGTGAGTCACAACTTAATTACACCTTGTGCGAATAGGTTCAATGCCGCGCTGGAACTGGCAATTAGTACTTGCAGTGGCGATGCAAAGAGACATTTTCCGTGTGAAATGTACTTTTCATCAGCGCTACCCCATGAGGGGAGCTGCCTGTTGAAGCTTGCAGGAGATAACGGTTTCGAGGGGGGAAGGAGCCAGTGCCAGCCATCACGTCGCCGATGAGCAAGTGGAGATAGTTAGGTACTGTCAGCGTGGTGCTGCACACCTCGTGCTACCTGGCACTGGAACAATTAAAAAAAGCCACGTTTCTCGCTGAACCCCAACTGCTTATTTGGTTCGCTGTGGCCATGGAAACACCTGACCTATTTACACCTTCAGCAGAGTGAGTGGCGGTTGGTGGAAGCGAGGTGGGAAAAGGGAGAGTGCTTTGAATTTGGATTTTTGGAGACTTTTAATTAAGATGATATATGTGAATGAGTGCGTGTGCCTGCTTGTGAGGGAAAGCCAGAGGAACATGCCCGAGCACGCCAGGGGTTCCTGCATCAGTGCAGCTGCGGCATCAGGCGCTCCTTGAACATGATTTGCCCAGATCCGGTGTTTTGCATACGTAAAATAACATTCACCTTCTCACCCATCATTTCCAACGGCTTTTCCGTGGTTTTCTTGTCACTTTGACAGCAACTACTTCACACTCTCTCTGCGGTGTTCATCCCCGAAAAGGTTCCTGCATGTGGGAATCAGTTTGCTCTTCCCAGGAAGGCACGGAGAGGAGCCTCATTCTGCACAAGTCTCATTCTGTCTGTGCACCTTAGGACTCTCATCTGCTCCCTACCCATCTCTCAGTACAGCTGGAAAGATGGGAAAAAGCAACATAAAGTCATTTGGCCACATCAAATGCAGCAGGAGAATTCACTTAATTGCGGCTGGGGCTTTTACTTAGGCTTGCAGATTCCCGTGACGGGATAACACTGTGTAAGGTGGTGGAGCATGGGCGCAGCAGATGTCAGGCTGAGCTTCCAAATTCTGTTTTCCTGAGGACGCATATTAATATAAATGGGCTAATTAGGTTTTAGAATAGCAGTTACCTGAAATGGAGCCCTAGCTAAAAGAAGAGGAGATCTGCTGGAGAGGGGAAGATATTAAAACTCCGGGTGTGAAGGAGAACTGTGCAGATACAAGATAATCACGGTGCGTATTAAGAATGAAAGGAACTCCAAGACTTTAAAGATCTGTTGGGAAATCTTGAGGAAGAAAGGATGCTCACATTTGATATTAGTGAGAGAGAGTCTTTAATATCTCCAAAGCATCTGATTAATAACCATAGCATCAGACCTCAGGAATGTAAATTTGGTAGCTCTTTAAGATGAAAGCTCTCCCTGCACACACTTGTAATTTTTATTTTTTTTTTTTTGATTGCATGTTTTAAAACCATTCATGTTCTGGCAGGTAACAGTTTTTTATCCTGAAAGTAAGGGTTGACTGAGGAACAAACTGTGCAAATTCTGTTCTCAAACACCAAAATTAGAGAGAAAATACCATCTGTCTCCTCTCCAGCCTACTTTCCCTGGTTCCAGTAATGCCTTCTAGTGGAAAAAACAGTCGTGAAGCTACTAACACGACAGACAGCAATGTACCACAATGCAATGGTTTGTGCGTGCGGAGGGGACCGCTGCTCCTGCCCTGTTCCTGGCTGGAGGGGACAGACGTTCGCGCTGCCCTGTGCTGCTGGGCCCCCGCCTGGGCTCGGTGTGACTCCTCTTGCACAGCAAAGGCTTTCAGGTGGCATTCCTGAGAGCTTTCTCCTTGCCCTGCTACAGCAATCAAACTGATGGAGCTTTGACAGCAGCTGTGACTCATTTCAGGAAGAAATCCACTTGAGGGCTGTTTCCTTTGCCCTGGGAAGCTCATGCAAACACTTTCTACCTGGAAGCTCCTGCCAGAAGCTTTGCAGCTGGCTGTCTTTTGTTTCTTACTTCTTTTATTTTTAATTTTTTTTTCCCCCTCCTTCTTGTCCTTAATGGCTGTCTGGGTTTTGGAGACTAGTTACACAACACTGTTTTCTCCCTCCTCCAGCATCACTTAGCAAATTTCAAGGCCACGGAGGAGGGGGAGGAGAGACTGATGTGCTGAGCCACCTTTGCCCATCCACTTGTGACTGGGGTATAATAGGTACAGTTGATTTGAGACTGCCAAGAGTTTGCTGCCAAATTGAATTTTTCATAAACTGATTATTGCAAAGTGCTCTTGGCAGAGGAAAGTTTAACACCTTTCTAACAAGCTCAGCTCAGCACAGCTCATACGAGGGATACTGTAATAATAATCCCCTTCTGGATCCTTGGCCAGGATTTTGGATTTACTGAAAAACTGTTTCCACCCCCATTCCCTCACCCATGAGTAAACACATTTAAGGTTTTTTAACAGCTATTATTGGTGTAGGCATAGGAAGATGACTTCTCTGCTGGTGTAAAGCAGTCTACCTCCATTGATTTCAGTGCCCTGAATTACTTTAGTACTGTGGGGGTGATCATATGATTCAGACACAGTCGATAAAGTTGATGGTAATCTACCCTCAATAACTTAATCTTAGCGTTTTCCTCCAGAGAGAGCTATGTAGCGAGGGAAAGGGGCTGGCTGAACTACTCAAACAATTTATCTCACAACTTCGGCCTTGCATTTTCTGCTTGAAAAATACTTGTCCAACATCTTTTGGTTTATGATGTGTCTACTCTTCATTTTGTGTCGGTGGGTTAATAAAATAGGGAGGTACATTTGGTTTGGTACTCAGGGCGCAATGTTGTCGTCGTCACCTGACAGCCGTCACCCTACGAGAAGGGAGAGAGCACTTCCAAGGACGCAGGACAACCTCCTACCTACAGGCGGGTACCTTTGCTCCTCTGGAGACACATGCTGAGTGGACAGGGTCCCCAGAATACACTTAACTTGCGTGAGCATTCGGGAAGGGATAAACAGAAAACAGAGTGCAGTTGGAGCGAACCTGCTATTTGCAATTAGCCCAAATCACATTTACAGCTCAAAAAATATGTACCAAGAGTATTATTTTTGGACAAACTGCGTCCCTTCAGTTTAGGTACTGTAGAGGCCGTGCCCTGTGGTGGACCTGGTTCGTGGTTGTGCCTTGATGTGAACTCCAGCTGGATAGTCCAAGGGGTGGGCAGGGATCCCATGGTGTGAACACATCTGCTTGGCAAATGTGGCAGAACAGATGCCGGGTATAAGTGATGCTTTAAAAAAATAATAATTCATCATTTTAAACCCCCCCACCCCTCAGATCACCTTCTTAGCAGGTATTCCTGGCTTAAAATAAATAGTACCTTAGCAATAGCAACAGGGGGAGAGCGTGTCCTTATTTATTATTCTATTTGCTTTGCCTTTCCTTAATATTTATACCATTAAAACATGGCAGGGCTTCACACATGCCAGTGACATAGATGCAACAGAAAGCCCACGCTCCTCCAAAGGGGAGACATTTATTGAAGCGCCAAGGAGCAGAACAAAGGCACAACGTGCCACTGGGTCCACCACCAGCAAGCGCTTGTGAGGAATAATCCGTACGGTATACGGGACACACGCGGATAACGCGGTCACAATTTAAAACGATGCCATCTGTTTAGGAAATCTGAATGTTTTTGATCTGCCCCTGAAATGAAAAAAGAAGTGGAAGTACTGGAGCTTTGATTCTCTTTGGTGGTGCAAACAAGCAAGACGTTTCCAAATGTCTGAGCAGACCCTCTTCTGCTAGGGAGAGGGCGGCTGTGCTGGTCTGTGGAGCAGGCAGGAGAACTGGTTTCATATTTACAAGAATTGTGAATTAATTAAGACAATGTTGATGTTTGTAATTCAAATGTTTCTGTTATAATTTTTGACAAACATTGCACAACTTGAAAATTTTTGAGGACCAAATATCTACAAAAGCTAGGGGGAAAAGAAAACCTGTGTGAGGTCAAGTCAAAGATATTTTTTATTTTCAATTTATTCTTTTTACTGTCCATTAGTATCCATTTTGACATGAAAAGTAATTTTGATTTGAAAAATGAACCTTTGTAATTAAAAGTGAATTTCAGGGAGACATTTTAAATGATGTGGGATGTTCACTGAAAATGACCTACAGCTAAAGCCAAATCTTCTCAAAAAATGCTTCGAGTACTTTCAGCCAGCTCTTCTCAGCACATAGGCATTATCTATAGCAGTAGGAGTTCTGGTATGAACCAGAAAGTGCATATCGTGAAAAACTGTTGTGTCGGATAATTCATAAATATTAAGGATAGTTGTTTGACATGATAAATGATACTGAAAATCACTATGTGGCAGGACAGGAAAAATGACAGCTGTGAATGTGCTATGGTTAGGTGGCCAAAGACTTTGGCAAAAAAAATAAAAAAATAATGTATTTGTTGTTTTAACAAGAAGAGCTATGTTTTATTCTGTTTTTAACATTTCAGGCATTGAATAATATGCCGGCAATGACAATTTTTAAACAAAGAAGAAAGCCGGTATGATTAACCACTGATGTTTTTCTGTTGTTCTAGGGCAAAGATGGGTGAATATAGGTTTCTTCTTCTGAGGGGTAGGGAAATAAAAAAAATAAAAAAAGGCAAGCTATGTAGGTGTTTTTAACAAAAAAAAAAAGTCCATTTTATTCTGAAAACAGTTTTGGATTTTTTTTCTGATTTTCCCTTTTAATCAACTAAGAAGGAGAGGGAAAGAGAAGCTGCAGTTGCAAAGTTCGACAGTTTCATTAAAAAAAGAACTTAAAAAGGTCTTTCATTTCTTCAGAAAATGTAAACTACTCCTAAACAGCAGTATATGAAGATGGCCCAGAATAGCCAAGCCTTCTGTTGCTTCTTTGCAAAAACACTTGTATCTGCAATGTAGCTTTAGAGAGATGCGTCTGTGCACCCGCCTCTTTGAATCAGGAGTCTGTTTCGTTTGGTGAGAGCTGGGTGAGGAAGATTATGGCACATTTCACTACTGTCATACCTCCCTCCTAACCCTCCTGTGCGTGCGTGTGTGTGTGTGTGTGTGCATATATATATATATATATAAAATGTATTTTGAATTGACCTCCAGAAGAAGGGTGGCTTTTAAGATGCAGATGTCAGGGTCTGCCCTGCCTGGTACCTACGCGCCACACAGTTTCTTGCATTGAAGGAGAGGGTAAGATCAAAGACTAAGATGCTCTTTCTCTTCATCCGCAAACCTCCTTACAATGAGCGCCTTGCCGGAGCAGAGGAAAACAGGTTTGTGAAAGGTGGTGTGACTGCAGTGGTTTCCAGAACCTGTTATTCATCCTCACTGCTTCCTCCCAGCCTCCTCCCTGTCCCCTCGCCTCCCCCGGCTGGTCTGGGGACACGGTACCTGTCCAGAGTCACCCAGGTACGGTCAGGTGAAGCAGGGACCATGACGTTTTGGGTTTTCCCCCTCTGCCTCCGCTAGGTCTGGGAGAGCAGACAGACAGTGATTTGGTTCTTCAGGTTCATTCTGGTCTTTTCGCCTTTGTTAACACAGATACCAGATTTGGGGGGGAGGGGAGAAGCTCCACATTTCTTTCAGAGAAAAAAAGCTGAAGTGTTGTTTTCGTTCTGAACTGGGAACAAAAATGCTCTTGACTTTCTCAAGGCACAGAATTCTAAAAATTCACTTCATGTCCTATTTTACTGGCTTTTCAGTTCTGAATTTATTTTCTGTATTCTCCTTTGGTATGTCAATAGCACACAGTGCTGGTTTTCGTCTTTCATTTGGTCTTTTTTGCAATAGCTGAAATACTTATTTTAATTGATTCTTTTTTTAAACCTTAAGAGCAGCTGTTACTTGGTGTTGACTAGCACATCTTAACATTGCTGGTAGAACAGAGTTTCTTTTTTTACGTTATAGCTGAAAGTGTTTTCCACTTAGCTTAATCTTTTCTATAGGTATCTGTTTAGATACCATTCATTTGGATTTATTTAAAAAAAAAAAAAAAAAAAAAAAAAAAGCAGGGTCTCTATTTTAATTTGCGTGGCATTATTCTGTTAGACCATATAATCCAGCATCAAACATTTCTTTAGACACACGCCTTGCCTAGTTGCATTCAAAGCATTCCTCTGCTTGGAGGCATCAGGCAGACCCCTTGGGCAATTTGTTTCCAGTCGAGAGATATTAATGTTTCTGTGTGATAACGCGTTGTTGTTTTCTTCAGTTTCATCTTTCTGTGGCGTTAAGATTGTGAACGCAACAAGTGTTGATGAACGAGGCGCTTGCAGAGCCAAACAGCAAACCCACACCAGTGAGAGTGGAGTGACATGATGTAAAGACAAGAGTCATCTTTTGATCTATTAATATATGCTTTGTGTGCCCATACAGGTTGCTGTACCGGGCAGTTTCCCATTAATATCTACTTTGTGTGCACATATAGGTTGCTGTACGGTGCAGTCTCATTTACTAGCTGGCTATGTGACAGATGCGGTGCCCGTGTCATCTCTGACCTGTCCCTATGGAAAATGAGCTTTTAAGCCATGATCTTGTGTAAGTACAGCCCAGTCTGCTGCCAGGGGATGTTGCATATATGCATGGCATCATCACCTGGTAAACAAATTGTTTTTGCAGTTTGGCCAGCACGATCAGTAAATTAGACCCTGGCTGTTTAGGCACCTGGAACAAGCAGTGGGAATTTAAATTCTTCTGATAAAAGGATTTATTTATAATGAATCTTGCCACATAATGAGTTCCAACCGGGGGGAGAGTGACCATTAGCGGATGACTCACAGCATTACCGTAAAGATCAGAGTCACATATTCAATTTTATAAGACTTACACACGCTCGGTGAGAGCATGGATTCTAGAAACAAATCTTTTGGCTCCAGTTTTTCTACCGTGTTAAATTTGATGCAGTCCTATGCCTGAGAGTAAACAGGCAGGACATAGCAGACTATTTATTTTATTTCATTTTGTTATTGCTCTTCCTCTCTACAGTTTCAAGAGGAAAAGAAGCAGAGTTTTTAATATTGTGAGACTGTTCAGCCCTTTTCAGCTGGGAGATGTCAGAAGCAGCTGCAGACCTAAATGAAAGGAGCTCATCTCTGAAAATTTGCTATGCTGTAATAAATGCAGGGTTCTGCTGGTGAGCTGCTGATGGCCCTTTAATGTCTTTATATTTTAGCAGTACTCAGAGGCACTGCAGTTCCTCCTCCTCCCTCCCCGGCCCCAGCATCTCCCTTCCCCCCTCCCTGCCCACCCAGGCTCAGGATTTCATCATGTGAAGGCGAGAGTTCACCGTAACATTCAAAGGCTACGCTGAGTTTGAAGAAAAGGGCCGTGCCTGTTTTTATCATCCCACCAGCAGCTTCCCTTCAGCTCAGATTGATGTTCTCCTTTACTGGCATATTTGCTTTAAACATTTGGCTCCCTGAGTCACGTTCGTATACTGCGTGTTGTTGGTGTGCAACATGGGGGTTGTTATCTATTTATTTTATTTAAGTAGCATATGCTATGCAAGGGAAGAATGTGTTTTCCCAGCATCCTTATGATGCATTTTGCCAATTAGAGGTACACAGCACGTTAGAACAAAACCCAAGAACTACCTTCCAGCCTCCATGTCTCTGCTCTTTTTGCGCTAATCTGTGAGCATCAGCATCTGCCACTCTGAAGCCTGGCAAAGTGTTAAGAGCATGACGGATTCCCAAAAAATGCATTTACAGCTGGGGAAGTGAGGATAGCGTATGCGGAGCTTGGTAAAAGGATCTCAAGAGTTTGAAGGAGGCTCTGGGAAACCATCTGAGTGTAGTGTAACCTGCAGTTTCAAAACCTTAGAAAGCCTTTTCTCCCTGAAGTTTGAGAGATGCGGAGTCTAGTCATGCTGTACTTGTGCACGGGGTACATGAGGTGTAGTATTGTGGACCGGCGGGTGAGACCCTGAGGAAAGTGGGAAGCGTGACTGATGCGCAAACCGAACACTGCCTGGGGTAGCTCTGGGCAACGTGGAAGAGCTTGGGCTACCAGACACTTGAATGGGCAAGAGAATCACTTTGTGGCAAGTGGGCGTATGCAGACAGATGATAAAACCACAGGATAGTTTGGATTATTTGGAGATTATCACAGCTGAAAGGCAAGAGTACTCTCCGCTGCTGGGTAGCAATGAGACTAAACTCAGCATAAAACCCAAAATCTCTCCAACAGAGGAGAAAAGAGACCAATTGGTGGGATCCTGCTCAGCCTAACAGAATACAGGGATGTTTCTAGGTACTGATGAAAATATGGCTAGAAAAAGAGCCGTATGGAGTTTATGAGACCGTAACGAATGTGGCACTTGGAGCCCTGCGGGAGGCACTGAAGCTGGCCGGGCTGCGGTCATGAGCTGCCACCGTATTCACTAAAACTCAGTGGTTAAAGGCAACAGTCTCAGTTGCAGCGGGATACTGGTTGCTTGGAAAAGCCATGGTTTCAGGGACAGCAAAGGATACGGTACCAACAGCAACTGTAGATTTATGGCAGTCTCCACCAGTTGACCTGCCTCAAGAGGGCACGGGTGTAAACATGCATGGTGAGGAGTCCCACGTGGAGGCATGCAGGCTACAGTAAAAGGGAAGCATCAGATGACCCGACAGCGATACAAACCCATTTTCCTAAGGCAAGTGATGCTCTGGTAACCTGCAAGTCAGCCCATGCCTGCGTGTGAGACCAAGCAACAATCCCTGAAGACAGAGGTAGCGTCTGGAGCCTGGAGGAAAGGATGTAAGTGGTGGGAAGACCACCCATGTCCCCACGGTCGGCAGGTGTAAGGTGGTCTCTACCTCACGGAAAAAGATCTCCTGGCAAAAAACTCATTTTGTTTTACAAGCTCAAAGACCTCACCTGAGCTTACGCAGCGCTCAGCTGGCAGGTGTAGTGCTATAAAGAAAAGAATCAGCAATCATCATTATAATGAAACTTCAGTTTTTCTATAGCTTGGAATATTGCAGTAAAATACCACCAAAAAGTGAGTTGCTCTGACTGACATGATAAGTATTAACATTGGGAAATCATTTTCTGTCTTAAATTTACCTCACATTTTTTGAGTTCAGATGCTGTTTTTATATCAGTTTGATTTTTTTTTCAGACCTAAATAGTCCCTTATATAAGACTTTAGCTGTCCATTTTCTTCTGAAGTTGCTCATTTGTTCTTCTTCTATTGTAGGAAACCTGTTTGTAGCTAGGATATGCTGAGAAAATAAAATGGTCCTCTTGCTCCTTTTTCCCAGCATGCTACCCAGCTGTCCCAAAATCTCATTGCTCTTTAATACTGAAGATTTCAAGGCAGAGAGATAAATAGAAAGAGACTAAAAGTACCTTTATATGGGGCAGTTTGCCATTTGGCACGAGCCTCAGTCTGAGTCAGTGTTTAATTGTGTTTGCTGATCATATTTCTGGCCTGGATATTTGAAAATAGATGTTATCTATTAAAATTAAAAAAAAAAAAAAGAAGAGGGAAAACAGTGGAAAATTCACACTGTAGGGTTCCTGAATGCTTTTAAAAATTTATTTTTCCTTTTAAAATAAAGAGCCTGGGAAATTGAAAATGTCCACATCGTGTTAAATGCAAGTAGAGACTTTGCAGTGCCAATTCACCGCATATGTGCAAAATCCAGATGTAATTCATCCCTGATGTTGCAGCCAGGGTGAATTTATTCCAAGATTTATACAGAAACCTTTAATTCCCTGTTTTGACAAAGACTGGCAAACAGCCAGGTTGTCTAAGATGTGCCAAGCATTGTAGGCTGTGGTTACTTTTTGCCCAAAGTGCCCTCAGTGACCTCATTGTTGTGAAGTATTTTCTATGGTATTGTATGCATGAGCAGCCAATGGAGTTCATTCAGCCTGAAATATCATAGCCATTAGCTAATGCTGAAATGGTTTTGGGCTGGGGTGGGGGGTTTTTCTGTTTGTTTTGGGGTTTTTTTGTACTCCCTCAGCCTGTGATCCTGCAACGTGAAATTCCTCTGCTAACCGCGTTGTGAGAATGGGGTATATATCTATAAATTGCAAGTTGAGCCATAGAAAAAATGAATGTTTCTGGGGCTTTCTTTCTCTATACAGCTTATTAAAGGAGTAATGCAGCATTACTTAACCGGGATGGAAAGCCGCCTGCGAGTGAAGAACCACAGTGGAGTGCAGGAGAAGAGGCAGGCGTGGAGGATGATGCTCCCACCTCCGCGCTGCCCGGAGAGCCGGCACCACTTTTCTAAACGTTTGGCAGGCGAAGCAGCCTGAAGTTTCTTACCGGAGCAGTTTGTCCGCTCCCCCATGGGGGGTCCCATGCAGGTGTATCACACTTGATCAAAATAAGAATCCAGCCCTTTGTGGCTAAACTGTTTCCAGGTGCAGGCGGCGAACTTCGCATTTGGCTCCTCGTGCTCTACCTTCCCCAGAGCAGCCTACAGCAGCTGTGGCAACACTGCCAAAAAATAATAACAACAGTGAAAAAAAAAAAAAAAAAAAAAAAAAAAAAAGGCTTTAGGTTCTCCATAGTTCATTTTCTTCTAGAATTAATGACAGCTGTTAAAAAAAAAAAAAAAAAAGCCCCCAAAAAACCCACCCTGAACGCCACTGGGAATTTGGCGTGGAGTTTGGCATGGTTGTGGGCAGGGATGGGGGCAGAACATCAGGCTCCTACATCGTGTGCGTGGGTTTGCTAGGACAGCTTTCCCTCTGAGAGTGATTCCTGGCTTTGTTTTCTTATTTTCAAACTTAGTCTCCAAAGGAAGTACGAGAAATAGAATAGATCACGTATAAAATACCCGAGTGGAGTGTCGCTGGTTTAGGTCTTTCATCCTTAAATTGACAAGAACGTTGTGAGTTTCATAAAACCTGAAGGATACATCTGCGTTCCTCCGGCAGCACAATAATAAAATCAGCAAAGGCTGATGCTACTGCGCGGATACATCGCTCACAATAAACATTTGAAAGGCATTATGTCTCTCCAGTAAATGAGGCTGTCAAAGAAGGCCACTTTCAACAAATCATACTAAATTATGGCATGTGAAAAGTATTGCGGATTAGCTACTCTTAGTTCATTCAGCGCTTAATGGCCGGTCTTGAATGGAAGGCAAGGAGGAGGAAGCTGGTGGTATTCAGTGTTGTATTAGCTATGTAAATACAAGGGAGATGTCATGAGCCCAGTTCTGCTGCCTGCCCTGCACCTTTGAAATGTACGGGAGCTTCAGCCGTCTCCAAGGAGGTTGGCAGCAAATGCTGGAGCAGGCTCACAACGGCTGCTCCTCGCTGCGTTCCCTCTTTGTGGAGACACGTTGAGTATTTTCCTTTTCCCTGATCTCACTGAAGCCATTCAGGCTGAAAATGTTGTTGTGCTCTTTGTGTATCGGTGCGACAACCAGCATAAACGTCTCGTCGCTCTCGGCATTAGCTGCTGACTACCAGCCAGCCATCCCTGCCCGTCTCTGCCACCGCAGCTCTCCTCGCAGCCTTGGTCAAACCAGCTCTCTCTGCTTGCAGCATGTGCCAAATGGCGCTCCCAACGCTCCTTTCCCTTTGGGTATGGATTGCGGGGATGGAAACCTCAATAGAAAGGGTTTATTAGTATTTGCAGAGTGAATTATTAGTATTTATAGTGCCTCTGGCAAACTCTGCCTTTTAAAGGAAGTGCCAATAATTAGTTACGGTGTTTTAATTAAAGAGCGCAATCTGTAATTAACAAAGGGATGCTGTATTTTATATCTGATTTTTATTATTTTTATTAATCAGCAGTACTTCACAGATGTTATATTTTCAGTTACTTGTAATGCTCTTTTGCATATTTTTTCCACTTCAGGGTGGAGTAATTGCGTGATATATTTTTGTCCTGTTTTAAGGCACAGTCAACCTGACAGGGAGACTCTGTTCATGGTGTATTGGTGCTTGTGGCAGCATTGGACAAGTTGCTTTGGATGTTCTTGAGAGGAAGTAAATTTCAATTCTTGTGCTTTAAGGTTCAGTGCTTTGCTGCTTCTATGGTGCAAGTCACCTGCAGAACATAAAGCAAGTAGGATATATAGAAACTTAGTTTACTATCCAATTTCTTCTCACATAAGTGGTCGTTTCTATTAACTGAGTGTTTAGACACTATTGTGCAATAATCAGTCTGAGCAAAATATCTGCTGTGTAATTGACCACAGAAAAAATACTTTTCAGTTGTTCTTTTTATTTCTTTTCTGATAAAACAAATCACCTAAAATTTAGTGTTGTGGTGAAGTCAGATATTCTTCATGATGGCAATCGTAGATCCCAAATGACAAGTTTGAATGTGAACTGTATTTTGTTCTAGTAAATGGTGGTTCTTCATGTGGTTTTATCTTGATCTGGATAGGTGAAATTGGTATTAAAACCTGGTAAGGACCCAGTGATGACACCTGAGGAGCTTTCAAAGAGCCTGTGTTTTTCTTTATTCTGCTTTGTATTCAATTGCAAGTGTTTAGCTCAGAATGGCCACAGACATTAATTTCCTAAAAGATGTGCATGACCATTCATTTGTTTGTGTGTACTTTAGAGACAGCAGGAGACACAGTCTTGAGGACTGTGTGCTCTTTAAATAGGTTGCTTAGCTGCAAAAGCTGGCAGAAAAATTCCTGAACAGCTTCACACTGTTGGCATTAGCAGTTAACACCCTTCTTGCGTATGACAGGGCACGTGAAAGAGGTGTATGGCCACCTAAGCTCATTGTGAAAAGCAGAGTAAAATGGTTCAGAGCTGTCAGTACTACAAGATTTATATTCATTCCTTGCTGTTATGTCCTGCACACACTGCACAGCCTCTAAGCTGATGGCCCCCAGATTTTCATTTTCAAGCTAAGTCCCTTGACACTTTTGCAGTCCACACAGCTTTGGTGGTGGAGCCGTGCCTGCAAAGTGCAGCCTGATGGAGAAGTTGTAGCTGCAGATTTCGTCTGAATGTTAATGCGATGTGGAATTGAGGTAGAGGGGAAGGAGGCGGGAGGAAGATACTCTCTTTCCAAGCAGAGATGCCTCTAGGCAGGTGAAAGTGGTGTGATCCCACCAGCCTCCTGCTTAAAAGGCTCTTGCTGGGGCTGGCAGGAACGGTGACGTGGCCTCTACCTTGGAGCAAGAGGCACACACGTGGTGTATCCATCCAGGCTTTGCGGTGGGGGCCAAAAAGCCTTTGGTCTTTTTCTCCTGTCTCTCCCTCCTCTTCTGCCTTTCCTCTCTCCTACAAATCTACATCTGGATGTAATTGCTGTTGTTTGTTTTGAAATCATTTGGGGGACTTTTAAAACTGAAAAGAGGTTAGCACATCAGTATTTTGCGTCAGCCTTAATTTCCTTATTTATTCTTAAAGATACCGTTTGAAAGAGTAGCCAGGATTTAGGATGCCCACGTCAACTATAAGCTGAACCTTCTTAGATATCCTAGTCACCTTCCCTCCTACTCCCCTCCTACCTGCTGATTCAAAATAAGAGAGACCTTCCTCGAGGGGAGTGCTTACCTGTGCTTAATTAGAGATTTAACTGTAGCCTTAAATGCTTTCCCAAATAGGAATTGTCAAGTGAATCACAGCCTTGTGAAAATCCCTGGCAGGGAAATGTTATTTCTGAGGCTTCCAGATGGTTAACCATGCCCTTGTTTTGAGCTTTGCTGAAGAGTGCATGAAAAGACTCACAGCTAGAAATACTAGTGCTTGCATTTATTTATTTATTTTATTTTGGCTGCACTCCTGCGCACACAGGTTCAAAACGAGAGTTAGCGAATGTTGGCATTTACTGAGAAGGAAATACTTTATTGCATCAATGTGTTTATAAGCTAATCCAGATTTCTAGGGTAGTGGAGAGAAGGTCCTGGAGGTCCCTCTTACTTATTGTTGCTGAAGGGAAGAAGGGAAAGGTAGAGGGAAAAGAGCAACAGATAAAAAGGAAAAAAAAAAAAAATTAAGAAGCTAATAACGGTGAAAGCTCACTGCCCGGGCTATGTCTCTTGCTGTGTTTGAATGATTTTTCTTTGTAGACAGCTTTGCATGGCACTATTTTTAGAATCTCTTTAATAATTGAGCTGTAGTGATTGTGCTCAGCAGTTAGAACAGGCAGGGAAAATAGCATCTCAAAGAAACCGTGCACCAGGGTAATAATTTAAATCAAACCGCATTATACTGCGCTCCCCTTTCCCCCGGAAAGGTGAAATGCTGCAGAATGCTGAACACAGGGGGAAAATGAAAATTGGGCAAGTTTACGGCACGTAATAAAATCCATCAAGAGAGTTTATGTTGTAGAGGTGGAGCACAGGAAGAGGAGATCTGGTCAGCTGTTAACGAATTACCCTTACCAGGTGGTTTACGAGGGGAGCGCCTCAACTTCCCAGCACCAGCAGTGAATTAGGAGAGCGCAGCCCGCCTCTACCTCCCAACGAGAGAAATCGTCGCAGAGGAAAAACGTTTGTCAAACCACGCCGAAACAAGCGCAAAGCAGCAGTCCAGAGAAATGCAGGCAGCACCAGTGGTACTGTCGCGTTTTGATGTGTTTGGCTGTTGCCTGGCTGTACAATCAGGTCCACGGCAGTCACCAGCACGGAGCTGAGCGCCCGCTCTGTTCCTACCGACTGCACCGTACAGGCAGGTTTGCCCATACCGATTGCAACGTACTGTCCCTAACATCTCTCCTTACAAGCAGCAAACTTGGGGCTCTCACAGGAAAATGACCGAGGTGCGGGCAGTGAATCCAGGATAAATGAATCACTAACATCTCTTGAAAATACAGGGACAGCAGCTGCTATGGCAGTTTGTAGATTAATACCACGCTATTTTGATTTTTAGTGAATTCTATCCATCATAATACTCTTATTTAAAACACAGTTTGATACCATTTTTCTACCAACTCAGGATATTCTATGATTCTATGATTCTGTGATTCTATGATAATTTTCTGATGTCATCATGGGAAAGTTTGCCTGAGAAACCCTAAGTCCTGCACCCTGGCAGTTTCTGGAGACTGGATGTGAGCAAGACGAAGTGCAGAAAAAGCCTAGGACGTGGCTGTTGCAGTCTAGAAGATCCACAGAGAGAAGGTGCATGAGGGGTGTGGGCCGTGCTTGACAGATGTCCGGGAGGTCCAGACCCAGGGCTGAGACCCCTGGTTGGTGCCTGCAGCCGTGGCAGAACAGCGTGGGGACAGGCAGAAGTGCATGGGGCCAGTGCTCTTATCTCCTTCCTGAGATCAGAGTTGGATTATAGCACATCCTGCCCTTGCAAAATATGAACTAATTTGTATTTGTGTTTTGCTGGGGATTTTTTGGGTTTTTTTTTTGTTTGGTTGGGTTTTTTGGGGGTGTTTTGTTTGTTTGTTTTTGTTTTTGTTTTTGTTTTAAATTTAAAAGTATTCTATGCTTTCGAACAGCACCTGTACTAACTCTGAAAGATTGAGCCTCAAGCGTTTGGTATTGCAGCAAACTCATTAGTCCCTGAAGAGCAGAGTGGCTTTGCTCTGGGTTTCTTCTTTTATCCTCTGTCTGCTCACCTCATCCCCCAAGTGCCCTCTCTGTCCTCCCCGGTGCTCCCAGCAGGTAAGGAAGAGATGGGTTTGGAGCTAGCTGGGCGCGTTGCACGCACTGCGCGGCTGCTCGGCCGCTACCCCAAAGGACAGACAACAGCCAACTTTTACATGTGGTTTCCTCAACACGAGCAGTGCCTTGTGCTCTACCTACCTGCCCTCCTGTATGAAACTTGTAGGACCCTAAAAGTTTGCGAGCTCTGTCCCAGTGGCCAGGAGGAATTTGCCAGTTCTGTGTGGAGTGGAGGGAAGAATGGGAATGACACGAGGCAGCCTGCAGGCAACACAGTCGCGTGATCAAATTGGTCTCAGAAGTACACTGCACGATAAATTTGGCCTTCAGGTTTAAAAGAAAACTTTTTAAACTTGTTAGTCATATATGACAGAATATTTACAGCACTCTATATGTTAAGCAGAGGGAAGTATCATTGCTAGACAGTGGGCTTTTCTATGAACAAAAAAAAAGTTTTTGGAGACTTACCAGCTGATAAAGTTACTGATGTAGTAACTGAGGGACAGAGGAGTATGAATAGGCAATAAAAATTAATTGTATTGTTTTCTTTTCAGCCTCATATTTGATTTTATGCTTACTGAATGTTGGCTTCTATTTATTGTGGAGCGTAAGTGCTGGAGTTATATCTAAATGTAAAATATATATTTTTTTATAAAACAGTAGCATGAATTCCTTGGCACAAAAAATTCATTGTTTATGGTTTACAGGTTGGCTGATATGCAAAGAGTATGTGTGAGTAACATCTCTCTGCAGAAAGATAGAAATATCCATATATCATTATACTTGCCGGCATTCAGCAGAATGGCAATTTTCAACTTCACAGACTTTCCTAAAGCTCAGCTGCATGAGCCAATCGGACCCATGAAATTGAAAATGAGCTCACATTGGTTTGGAGGGATTAGAGCTACAAAGAGCATCCACAGAATGGTGAACTCGGCCTCTCTGAATTATCCAAATCCAACCTCAGAAATTCTAGTTGGAAACTTCATTTGATGGAATTTGCAGCGTGATGGAGAGAGTCAAGTGGACCTGTGGTCCCAGAGACGGCTTTGTGGCTTAAATGTTGTGAGCTCTCAGCTCAAGCCTGACTCCTCCGAAGCTTGAACATGTCTATTTAGTATTTGGGGGTATTTAGGTGGATTATATGTCAGCTGGAAAGCCCTTAAGTCCTAACTGCTCATGTAAGCTTGTAACTCCACTTCTGGTCCTCTTGACCTTCTTTTTCTGAATTATGAGTGATGGGAATTAGTGTTTCATTTATTAATTTTGTTTTCAGTGAAGGGAGGAAATGAGGAATTTAACGTTTAATTTCTCCTAACTTTTTTTAAAAAAGAAAGAAAAAGAGCTAATAGTCAAACATCTGGAAAATCCTTCAGGTTCGTCCTTGTTAGCGTCTCCAGTGTTCTCTGTGTAAATACAAAGACACCTTCCACCACAGATTTCTAAAATAACAACAATAATTCCTGCTTTTGCTACACCCCAGTGTCCCAGCTCTATGGAAATTAAAGTGAGAAAATATCTTCAGTAAGAAATACGGTTGCTGAAACGCCTCAGTCTTGGTGACAGAAATAAAAGGAACCTACTCTTGGGAAGACACCTGTTGCCTTTTACAGCATATGACATTCTCATCTTTTCAGTGTTTAGCCATTAATGTGTAATGACCTTCTTAATGTCCCTTTGTTTACAGAGATGATTGACAGAGGGATCATTTAATCTGATCTTCAGTGTATTTTTTTCAAAAGCGAAAGCCTACCACTCTTCCTACTGAGATCTTTTCTTTGTGCAACTAGCAAAGACTACTGTCCTAGAGAGAAAAAGAGCTTTTTACAGATTTTTAGGATCACTTGAGTTTTTAAACTGTGACTGCCAGCAATTGTATCAAAGCAGAACTCCAGTCACAGCCTCATTGCACCATCTGTGCGTTTGATAAAAGACGTGTTCATTTCAGGATATGCTGAAAGGGAGAGAGGTAACAAATTGAAGACTCCTGTATTCGCGGACACTAGACTGCAGTACAGCGCAACGGTGTCTTTGTACACAATTTCTACACTCAATCTTGTCATCAGCAGTTTTATTTTCATGGCAAAGATTAAGAATTAACAATAAAATATATAATGATCTTTTTCACATGTAGCTGAATATCTATCTTTCTGCAGAGGCTGATGGTTTTGGTGGTTTTTTTTCCCTCTGGAAGCTTTAGAGAAGCTCCTGTCTTCATAACAGCATCTTTCTACCATTGTTTTTAATCAGACTATCCTTAGCTAACATGCAGTCATTATCGTCTCTTAAGATACCCATTACAAAATGCCCATTGTTTTCTGTGTCAATCAAGAGATGCTGAAATTATTGTTAGTCTGATTTTTAGTGGTCCCATAGTGAAAAATAAACCTTTTGAAATGGACAGTAATGGAAAGAAAATGACCATTTCATTCTAGCCAGGTAGAGACAGCGGAAGGCATCTGAGCAATAATTATATAGGAAATACAAAGTCTATTCATTGTTATGTTATCAAAATTGCTTGGGACAAGGCAACAGGCAATTGTGAGATGTGAAATTTACTGAAGGATCCATTTTAAATTATATTTTAATTTAGAAACTAATCAGCAAATTTACTTGTAAACACATGGAAATATCAATTATGTTCTGAAAGTGTAAATGTGTCAATATTAGCAGCCTGAGCAGTGTTCAGACACGGCAATGTAGTTAAATCCAACTTGATGTGCAAAAGTCAGTTCAAACTTATCAAGGGGACATACACATAAACTATACATATAAATATATATTTGCAGAGTATATACAAATGGATATTTTCTTTCTGGTGCTTTATATGTATTCATTCCTCTATTCTAAAATGTTTCTTTGAAATAAGAGGGTATTATCAGACTAGTAAGTAATTTAAGACTTTGCATTACATTTGGGCAAGCATGTTCTTCTTGCTAATTTATTTTCATTAGATACTCAGATGTATAGATGCACTTACAGCAAACTTACACCGCTCTCAGGAAGCAAAAATTGCCTCATGTTGAAGAATTTTTATGGTACCATTAAGGGTGACCCTAGATAACTGGTTAGGAAGGTTTTATGCTATCACTGCACCATTCAAGGTAAAGTGCTAACCCAGCATTGTTACAGCTTCTGAAGTTAGATGGAATTCCTGATAGGTCTTTGCAGTTATTTTACAGTTGTTATTCATTAATACGTAATGATCAGATCTTGTATGCTTTACTATTGTTCCTTCAAAGGGAAAGAAAAATAAGGGATTTAAGAGCATCGTAAATATCCAGTGCTGACATATTGCGGTGCTAATACACTGTGAACCAAAATTCCAAAGTATTTGACATTCAGGCTACATTCTCAAATGATCTAGATCCCAGTTCTGCACTTCAGGCAGACAGCAAAGCTGCAGTGACTATTTTGGGGAGAAAACCAGTTAGTGTGGCTGAAGCCAGCACACCGTCCCGATGCAGTGACCAGTGGCGTCACCTCCCAGCCTGGGGAGGAATGAGGCACGTGTGACCGTGTAGCACAAAGGCTGCTGCTCTTTCTTCATTCTGCTAAGATTAGAAGTATCTGCCTACAGCCTTCAAGGTTGGAGAGGAAGACTGCATTATTAAGTATTCAATATAATATTAATTGTTAAGGAGCAATTACTTCCTAATTCAGGAAATGCAGGAAATATGAGGCTTTAGACCTCCACTGACTTTTTGAAACAAATATATCTTTAGACAGTGCTTGAGATGGATCTGTATATAAATACAGATCGTGAATATGGCAGGATGGGAGCCAGGCTTGTAGAAATACCCCTAGTTCCCTACACTACATTGTTGTCTATACACAAATTCATGGAATATAAAGGGTGCATGTGCTTATATTTGCAATGTCTTTATCTAATGACTACCAGGAAAAGAAAGCAGAAATCCAACTTTTGACATCTGACACACCTTCTCTAGCACAACCCTCAAAACACCAGCCTAAAACTGTCACAGCATTTCTTTGGAAACTTTTTCTTGTATCACGAGGAAGACAACCTTGAAAGAAGATGTGCAGTCACTGTCATCCACTCAGATACTGCTGTAGGTGGAGCAGGTAGCACAGCTGGACACTACCCTTAAAAAAACCTCCACAATAAATAAAACTTATTCTTATTTCAGTTATTAATAAAGCTGCCTAACCTTCTGCCACTCTCTGCATAGAAACCTTCCAAAGTGTATGCTTTGGGCTAAATTTCATTGAAATTTCATCCAATGCCATACGGCTGTTCCTAAGAACAAAGCTAGGCAAAAAGCTGGCTGTTTTTCCCTTACTAAAAGCAAGCAAATGGAGGAACCACTCTGACAGAGTTTCCTGAAAAGCCCCATTTCCCCAAAGACCTGAATCAGATCTTTGAAAACAGCAGTTGTTTTGGAGATGTGCATTTTTGCTCTTCTCATGAGCATCCACTAAAATTGCAAGTTTTGTAACTACTGCTCAGACACGTGCAGTAGAGATTTCTTTAATTCCAGTAGCTAATTTCCCTCATGTTTTCACAACATTTTATAAACTAAATCCTCTAAATAATTTAGCTGTCCGAAGCTGCAGCCACACAGTGAGTTTAAGCAGCCAGTCTTGGCATCACTGTGGATCTGTTAAGGAAATACCAATGGACTATTGATTTTCTGTCCATCTCAGTCTTTTTTTTGGGGGGGTCATAATATGCTGCACAGAGGTTTCGGCTCACATTGTTAACATCTGAAACTATCTGACATGCACAGATCATGTATGCCACATTTCTCAGGAGGGTCTTTTACAAGTCATGGCTTTCTCAAGAACACGATATGTGTGTTTTATCAGCTCTTTAGCATGTGTTGCTGCCTATAACATGTTTAATTATCTGCACAGATTTTCAGTTGGTCTTCGTTTACTTGAAATGGTTGATCAGTCAAGTCACTGACAACCGAACAGCTGTGTTTACTTCTGTTGGTACTTTGTTTGACCAATTTGCTTTGATCTCTCTAACAAAGAAAAAGCCATTTTGATTCCGGTTTTGGCTCAGAAAAATTGAATTTGGTGTATACAGGCCTCTATCCTAACTAAAGCTCTATCCTCCAGGCATATTTCAAATTATGAAGAAGGTGGGTTTCAGTTCCCATCCCACTCAAAAAGGTGTTATAGGAGCTGAGTGGGACTCTCTGGATCACTAGCACTGACAAGAAGGGGAGCCAGTGGGGGTACAGTCTGGGTGACTAGAAATCAGTCTGCAGGAAAAGCTGAAAACACTCTGGAGAGAACAGGAAAAGACCAGGAATAACTATATTAATGGCATTGGTCTGTGTACTCTAAGGGATGTCAGGATAAACTTGCTACACTTGGGATTTGATGAAGATTAGGGGACTGAGGAATGGATCTGTCATAGGTCTTCGGTTTGGAGACTGTGATCAACTATGCAGAGAGAATGGTCATGGGACGAGGAGTCCAGCTGGACGAGAAGCAAGTCAAGGTCATAATCAGGAGCTTTCAACAAAGCATCACACTTGGATCCATGCAAATGTGCTATTTCCAGAACCTGAAGTGGTTCTTCAAGGACTTTGGATGCAAGCTTTGCTTTTAGAAACTTCTGTGAAGTTCTCCCCACCCCAGCAAAGCGTGTGTTAAATTCTCTTTCAGCGTTGTTGCACCTGAACAACACTAACCTACTAGATCTCCACTAGGAAATGACAGGATTAGTTTTGCTTGTGTCACTTTAATTAGCCCCTCCCTGCATTGCACATAAATAATTTACTCTTTGCAAAATAACCTTTAACTGCATGATCAAATTTTTCCCTCTGGACTCATGCTTCTTTCATTGCAAAGAATAGATCTGATGCAGCGACAAATACATACTGTGAAGCAAAGGATGCTGTTTATCTACAGATCCCCTGCCTCATCTGTTGCAGAAATTAGGGATTGTATAGAGGAGCTGAAAATGGAGAAAGAAAATTATCATAGTGAAATGCTTTCCTGAAGGCTTTTTTCCTTGCTTCGGCCATGTTGTTCTGATGCAATATTAATTAAAACAAGACAAAGGCAGAGAAGCTTTTACAAGTCCCATTTGAATAGTTCCACAAACTATTGCCTTAAAACAGAAAATGTTATCCCCTTAAATAAGATTCAGGCACTGACCATGTGAAAGCTCCAGTACATTTTTGCTGGTTGTTTCTGTAATGGATCCAATGAGTCTCTTTTACACTACACTGACTAGGAGCCCTAGCCTTCATGTGGTCACCTACTCCTTCTCAGCTGAAGGCATAGTAACTTCCACGTAAGCTGCAGTAACTGGGAGTTGCAAGGCAGTAACATCAGAAAGACTTTCAAATTCAACTGCAGCAGCACCTCACTGAAACCAATCTTTCAGTTGGGAGTGAAAGGTCTTCATTGTAACAGAAACCTGAGGGTCTCATCTCTATGAGCATTTGAGGACTCACAGCATCAAATGAAATCAGTGGGAGATGTGCTTTGGACATAAAAGATGCCATTGAATGCTAAGTACACTTAAACTCTCTAAGCAAGTTGAATGCGTCTTTAGCCTCTTTTTTTTTTTTTCTTCCTCCAAATCTGAGCCTCAATTCCAGTAATTTAAAATGGAGTTAGTACCACCTTTAATCCCCCAGACTTTTGAAAAGAAAAATTAGTATTTCCAAACCTGCTTGAATGCTGTCATGGTATGTGCCCAATAAAAGTCTGTAAGGAAATTGTTATATTCAGAGCAAGGAGTAAAGTACAAAGCTGAACCATTAACACTAATAAGAAATGAAATACTGAACAGCTTCTCATAGTAAGTACCATCCATCCGGTGTGTTGTATGGTGCAAGGAATCTGCAAGGCAGTAATATGCGACCATGTGATTAACAACTCTTTGCTAATGCATTTTCATAAAGGGAGTAAACTGAAGTTGCGCAGGCCATTTGAAGCTGCTCAAAAAAGCAGGGGGTGAAGTAATCAATAAGGTGCAGGTAAGCATGCTATTTATAATACTTTTCTGTAGTTTATCACAAGGCTGTCATCACTGCATATGCAGCCTTACCTGTAATTGCAGAAACTTTTTCCATAAGATCAAGTTTCTTTATAAGAATGACCTCGATTTTTCTTGTTTATTGGTTTTTGCTTACTGTGACTCTTCATGGAGAGTTTTTAATATGTGCCTCCTCTCAGCATCACTCAAAATAATTTTTCTAAATGGAATTTACTGTTATATTTGGAAAAAAAAATAGTAGTCCAAATTTACTCTTTATTCTAAGCATGAAAACTAGAACCTGCTCCATCTCTGCTGTAGGCTGTTTGGCAATAAACTGTTTTAATTACAAGTAGCCTTGCTGTCCATGAGAAAATTTCATAATTGTGCTGCATTGCGAGTGTGACCGATATCTCTGTCTCTTTCTTTCCCTGACTTTTTCCTTCCCTGAACTGCATTTTTTGGCAGACATCAGGTACTTGCACTTAGTTGTTTCAATGTGCTGATGTCGTGGTTTAACCCCAGCCAACAACTGAGCACCACACAGCTGCTTGCTCACTCCCCCCCAGCAGGATGGGGGAGAGAATGGGAAGGGAAAAAGTGAGAAAACTCATGGGTTGAGATAAAGACAGTTTAATAGGTAAAGCAAAAGCTGCTCACGCAAGCAAAGCAAAACAAGGAATTCATTCCCCACTTCCCATGGGCAGCCATCTCCAGGAAAGCAGGGCTCCATCACGTGTAACGGTGACTTGGGAAGACAAAACACCATCATTCCAAATGTCCTCCCTGTTCCTTCTTCCCCCAGCCTTATCTGCTAAACATGACATCATGTTGTATGGACTACTCCTTTGGTCAGTTGGGGTCAGCTGTCCTGAGTGTGTTGCCTCCCAACTCTTTGTTCATCCGCAGCCTCCTCTCTGGTGGGGTGGGGTGAGAAGCAGAAAAGGCCTTGGCTCTGTGTAAGCACTGCTCAGCAGTAACAAAAACATCCCTGGGTTATCAACACTGTTTCCAGCAGAAAAACACAGCCCCGTACCAGCTACTATGAAGAAAATTAACTCTATGCCAGCCTAGACCAGCACAACTGAGCAGCTGGTGCTAATAATTAGACAGAATGACGTAGTTTATCCAGTGAGTGGGTTTGTTCATGTGATTTTGGAGTTCAATTTGTGGGGTAACACAAAGGAACGTGAGGTACATGAGGGGAAAGAAAATCTCACAGCATCAAATAAAAGCATAAAAAGGAGCAGATGTGCAAAAGTGGACGTTCTCCCTTACCTCCTGCATTGAGTCAGAGTTAAGGAGAGTCTTGAATGGTCTCTCACTGGCTGGAGCGCAGCAGGAGAGATTAATAAATTTATGAAGTGCTTAAACTTGTCTCCCAGCCTAAGCTCAAAATGTTGTTTAGCTCCTTTGAACTAGGAAGAGTCTTCTTTTATTAAACAACAGAAAGTGCATTGGTACTCATAATGTTGGGTTCTTGTAACCAGATGTGTCTAGATTACTCAATTTATTGAGTAATCTAAAGTTTTTGGTTTTTCAAGGAAACAGTAATCCAAATACAACATAAAACAGCAAACAAAGTTACTCTGCATTTTGTTCTGGAGCTTCTGAATCCTTTCTTCCTTTTACACAGCTCTATTTTCTTTTGTGGGAATGTGTCAGAACTTAATAAAAAGGCTAGGAGCATTACAATTTTGTTTGTGATCTAGGCAGACAAGCAAAGCAGAGGTTGGTATGCCAGGAGTGATAATGGCCTATCCTTTTCAGTGAAAGAGCCTTGAGTAATTTTGTCCTGCAAGTGAGATATAAGTTTGTTTTAATTCCCAGTCAGGATCACCTGAGTATTTTCTGCCACTGGCTCTAGTGATAACAGGGAAAAATAAACAAAGCAACAAGAAACAGCAGGCACTATATAGGTATCATATGGAAGCCAAAATTTCCTCTAGGTGGTTTTGTTTTTTTTTTTCCCTAATAACTATCTTTTCTCATCATACAGAAAGCCATCTCTGCTCATATGAAGAATGTTTGATAAGCCAAGTCAAAGTAAAGCAGAGCCAGGGTTTCACAATGAAATTTGTTGACAACTGAAAACACTTAAGAGAAAAAAGGGTCTCACAAGGAATATATAAAAAAGTACTTTTTAAAAATTAAATTGTTTTTTTTTCAGTTAACACCCCTTCTGAGAAACTATTTCCTTGCTTAAGACCTGAGAGTGTTAAAGGCTTAGGTATCTGATGTGCTCTCTGATGGTCTAGTATTGCCCACAGTACATTTTTTCATTAATATGGTTGCATTTTAATTATGTTTTAGGAGTTCACTCTAATCATAGGATCATAGAATCACAGAGTATCTCAAGTTGGAAGGGACCCATACGGATCATCCGGTCAAACTCCCTCCTTCTCACAGGACTATGTAAAAGTAAACCATGTGACTTAGAGCATTGTCCAGGTGCTCCTTGAACTCTGTAGTACACGTTTACCTTGGGAGTAGGGAAGAATGCATGCAAAAGGCTAGAAGTGACCAGTTTACAACATACGCTGAACCTTCTTGATGTCTTTCTAGGGAATTTTTGTATATTAATGATATTAAGATTAGTACAGTAAAAAAAACAAACAAAAATACAAACAAACCACAGTTATTTCTCTGTAATAGTTAAATCTGAACTTATTTAGACCTAGTTTCAGTTAACCTGAATTGTTCAACATCATAACAGGATCCAGCATTTCTCATCAGGGGATTATATACTTTTGTAGGCAAGCCTAGTTTGAATATGATCTTTCACCCCTTCTGTGAGAGGCTCCATGTATGATGGAAGCAGTGCAGTTTAACAGTGGGAATGCCATAATGCAAATGATGTAATAGTATTTGGATTTTCTGTTAAAGATCTTCAAAAACTGGCCTTTGGCAATGAGTCTTTAACACAACATTGGGATACTCTAGGATCTCTCATTTCTCTGACTTCACAGCTCTAGAGATTGCTGTCAACAGCAGAACACAAAATTTGGCTCATTCCTGCTCCTTTTGAGTTGACCAACTCTTTCAAGCCCCAGATTAGACTTCTGTATGGCAGCACTTAGGGACTGCACTGGAAAATCTAGCTTATATACATCACAGCTTTGGCTTCCCTAGTAGTGTGAGACAGAGCGAGCAATTAGGATCTATCACCGAGTTTCTGTAGGGCTTCCTGGCAAATTGTGTTTAGGCAGTCAATAGTGTGCTGCAGTGCATGGGGGCATTTTAGATCCAGAATTTATGCGAAACCACTTTTCACCCTTTTTTGTCACAATTCAGGTAATCTGTAACTTTCTTGGACGCTCTCTGTCACTTGGCAGTGAAATTAATGTGTAGCGAGCTTTTTTCTCCTTTTCTGCTGGAACAGCATTCAGGGAGGCTGTTCTTCTGTCCCAGAGCATCTCTAAGGCTTCCTGTCCACTGGTATCAATACTCCTTTCCCTTGGGGCTTACTTCTCTTGGCAAGACTAGTGAGTTAGTTACATCAAGTAACCTTCAGATCGCCATTCAAGGCACATCGTTTGCTGTTTCTGTCTTTTTCTTTGGGGTTTTGGAAACAACATACATTATTCATGTAGCAGGTGCACTTTTTGTTGTCATTGTGCTACAATATAGTGTGTAGTAGTAATCAGTAAATTAAAAAAGGCGTTGGAAATGAAGAGGCTATGGTGAGAAGTCAAACTATGTGGATATTCTTAGTAGGTAAGCTAGAAATGAACTGCTGCAGTTGTATGCTACTGCTGCGATTCACGGTGTTCTCTCTACTTATTTTTCCTGTGCATCATGCATTGAGGGCCACCTCCATCAGTTATGAGTTTAACTGGAACTGGAAGGATCATGTAATAAAGCTTCAAGTTAGCCACAAATGTAGAGACACATGCTTAAAAGTAAAAGCAAGAAAGTAAAAATATGGATCACAGCTAAGATGCTTCTCAGTTGCTCAGGGAGGCAAACCAGTTTTACAGTATTAATTAACATTTTAGGGCATGCTGTATCTAAATAGCAGGAGACTGTATGTGTGGATGTGTGTGGGAAGCGTCATTTCATCACGGAAAGATAGAAATAAATAAAAAAGTGGTCATTTTCTGAAAAGTAAGATTTTATTTATGTGGTACAATAAAAAAGCAAAAAGCATGTTTTTACTATCAAATGAAGAATTTGGGTATTTTGGCAAACGGCATTAGAAAAGTGCAGTGCAAAAACAGTCGAGGAAGAACATGAGGTGTACGTGCATGTTGCTCTCTCCTTCTGTTGTTAATTGCCTCTCTGCGGATCAAGCTCTCCCTCCTCCATTTCATATGCAATGAAGATGCCAAGAAAAATTGCCTGGCCCTTTCCCCCTCACTCCCCAGATACAAACACTGAAGCCCACAGTGGGGCTCCTCCTTCCGCACAGCGAGTTGATTCTCAGTGAAGCCTCCCTCACGCAGATCTTTATCGCCCTGTTCATCGCCGGTCTCCTTTGCGCATTGCTCCCTCACATCCCAACCACATGGCCACGGATGCCAACCTCACCCCTCTGTGCCGAGGTTCCTCTTTCCGGTGCCTGCCCCGACACGTGGCACCTACGTAATGGTGAGGTTCACACAACCGCTCCCCTCTTCCCAGTGTCTTGCTTCATAGGTCTCTTCTAGATGCAACGTCTATTTTCTGGAAGAGCTGTGGATAGATGAAGTAGTATATCTGTGATGGAAAAATACTATGAAATCTTTAAAATACTTGATTACCATTAAATGTACAGTTACCATCTCGCCACGTGTGTTTGCCTGCATCTTTTGTGTGCGCGTGCATGCTTTTCAGCCCTCCGCTTGCGTTTCACTATGCCAGGATAGTGATTTACAACATAAAAAATATTTCATAGCTGTTCCTAATGGAGGGGGTTGATATTTAGCATCTGGCCATTGTAATGATCCTACTTAGGCAAATAAAAGGAATTTGGCATGAACTGAAAAAAAGCTGTGACTAAGAAAACATCAGTAACAATGAGCAATTGAAAGCAGTGGATTGTAAACACCAGGAAGGAAATTTGTCTTGCTGGAAAAACAGAAAAAAAAAAAAAAAAAAGCTAACTTTCCAAGGAGACTTAGGTAAATAATAAAACTAAATGGTGGACAGAATAACTACTAAATAAAATGCCTGAAAAGAAATCCTCATATCAGCAGCAATTACACATTTTAATATGTTATTTGTAAGATAATGGAGATGATTAGGACAGGTGTCCGATTATATATTCTGTTTATAATTAAGCCTTTATTTGATATCATTTTAAAGCCAGACAATAACAGAAATTGAAGAACACAGCAGCAGGTTTTTTTTGTACAAGTCTATTCTTTGTGAATCTTTGTGGCCAACTGTGTATTGATATCTACAATTTTGTTGTTAAAGAAATCATCAATGAGTCATTATGATACAACGCTGGATGTACTTCAGCCTTACATTCTTATGTGTTATGGAAGTTAACTGACAATTGAATAACTCAGCAGCCTCCTTGAATATAGCTTCTCTATAGTGTCCTGCTCTCATGAAGCTAAATGGAAGGAGAAAAACCCCACTGAGATGCCCAGTTCCAGGTAGCTTTCCTGCATTTTTCAGGAAATATCCCAGCGAAGTGTGTTAGAAAGTTAAACGATAAAAAAATCTCATCAACTCACTCTCTTGGCTCTGCCATTGGTTGTGGCAGATTTGGGTATAAAGTGAATTTTACAGCCTTTCGCAATTCTGAAGGAAAAAGAAAACGAAGAAAAAAAATAAATACTTTTAACTGAAGGTGTATGCATACAACTATCTATTATACATCTCTGCTTTGGACAGATTATGAAAAAGTAGTAGTTTCAAGTAAGATTGCATGTTTTGAATTCAGAAATCTGAACAGATATTAATTCTGATATGTACAACAAATGTTTCTGAGCAAAGATTAAAGACAAAGCAGTTAATTTAAAAGATATAAAAATTATTATTATCTTTAACATTTCTGATGTGTTGGACTTCTTGAGACTGATGAAAGCTAAAGCTCTTGTAAAGTTTTCACGAATGGTGATTTTTTTTTTTGTCTTTTAAAAGATAAATAATAAAAGAGGTGGCTACTAAAAAGCCGGTCCAGAGATACATGCCAACAGCATGACTCACGCTGCTAAAACTCATTCTGTGCCTGCGACATCAACATTTGCTACTCTACGTAAGCCTGTAGCTTGCTTTCTGTTGAAAGAGGAAATAAGACTTTGAAAGCAGGAGATAGGAGACCAGAGTTTTGCGACATGTATGGCAAGACCTCCAGCCGATAGCGTTAGCAAAGATTTACCGAGGGTTCAGGAGGACTGTTGCCTGCCTGCTAGCACCGCTGAGCACAACAGTGTGTTTCTTGTCTCGGAGATGACATCACACAGCCGCGTGTTCGAAGCGCCAGCCACGAATAGCAGTCCTGGTCCTGTGCTTACCGTGCTCACAGATCCACAGAGCCCGGGCTTCTTTCTGGATGGAAAAGATAACGTGAGGAGGTGGTTGTGCTGCGGTGCCAGATGTTTGCATGATGCCTGGGATGACATGATTAAGCAAGAAAAGGATGAGGAGTTTCTCACTTGTGTTTGTGGGCATGTATTCACATACACGTGTACATACGCCTTTAAATGCACTCCTGTGCCAGAAGTAAACAAAGATGCATTCTTTTATCTAAAACATCGTGAGGGTGGTTGAAATACTCTCATTTTGTATCTCTGAACATCTCTATAGGAGGCTGCAGCCTTCAGACACATCCGTAAGCACTCCACTGAGTTGCTACCGTGATACTAACTGCCTTTGGTGAAGAATATGTTTCAGTAAATCATAAAAAGGATAAAATAAATTAGTATAGATTCACGCCAAGTTTTTTTCCTTGGCTGTTTCACATGTTCCTCCAGCCTTAAATGAAGGTTACCTAATACATACACTATGATTATACACACAAGATTTTAAAATGTCGTTTAGCAATAATTAGTTTTTTATGAAACAACTGAAAGCTAGCAGAGTTTTCTCAATAACTCTCTCCGGAGACAATCAACTGCTTCACTAGAGCTCAGTCTTTGCTGTGAGTTTGTTTTCCTTTCATCTTTTGCCTCACAGAATGGAAAAAAAAAACCAAAAACCAACCAAACAAACAAACAAAAAAAAACAGAAAACTGTAATGTGAAAAAAGTCACAAAGTGAACACTTAGCATACAATCAGATTTTAAGAAAGGGTACTGGCTTTATGTTAAGAATGTCACTGATTTCTAATTATCCAAAACCAACTGCTTTAAGAAAACACCATTTTGACTATTTCACTTAAAATTGTGTTTTGTATGAAGGTTAAGCTCAAATCTTACTGCGTTATCAACTTCCCTATATTCAATATTAATGTATATACACAAGTATATAGACAAAGAAAACATTTGTTCCAAATATTTGGGTTGGAATGACAGTATATGCCACATAATAAAAGTCGGAGGTCCGTGAAAGGATCTAAACAGCTGTTCTTGAAAAAGAAAAATGCATCTCAATGATCTGTTAGTCTTTATCACAGAAGAGAGAGAGAGAGACAGGAAGCTGGATGGCTTTGCTTGATTCAGGCGATGATCCTCTACGATGGAGCTACTGGTGGCTTCATGGTCACTGGGAGACCGTGAAGAGCCTCGGGAGAGCATTTGAGCTTTTGTGTGTGGTTTGTGCACGCTTTCTCTCACGTTTCTTCCCTGAAATATTGGAAAGCCTTGTTTTGAAATGGAATGTTGAAATCTTGGCAAGCTGTAAAAAAAAAAATGTCTCTTGTTTACTAGCCGGCCGTTTCAGGATTTTTGCATTAACAGTAGTAAGATGGGGAAATGTGCATCAAAAGGCAGGCTTATTGGCAATGTGCATTTGTGGCTAAAAATATTAATTAGGAATGTGATGAATTATGAGTCATTAAGAATATGATTGAGAACAGTAAAGATATATGTTGACGTGTTGTTACATGACTCATAAATACATTTTCACCTGGAGTAACCGGTCTAGAACAGGTCACTTTATCTTAGAGTGGATTCTGTGGGGTTAGAGGGTATTTCAGGAAAGAATGGCAACAGTGAATAAAGGTATAGGAAAGTTCTCATATGAAATGAAAAACTTGATTACCTTAGAAATAAGAAAACTCAGAGGTGACAAAGAAGTACATAAAGAAGTGAATGTCCGCAAACAGGTGAGGAGTCTCTCAGTTTTGCAACACTGGTGGAATTTATAAATGGGAATGTTTAACATTAACTATTCTCCATGACATCAAAGTTCTGTAGGGTATTGTTAGCAAAAATGATCCACCTGAATCTTGGTTGTTTATATGGATAAAGAAAAATATCTCAGGTTTAATGCTAGGAAAGAGCTTGAGAAGAGTTATTTAAGTAATTCTTTTAGTTCACTTCAGGATCAGAGGTAGGATTCTAGCAGGATCAGATCCACTATAGTGATTTTTACTTGTGTGTATGTGTGCACATCTCACAAATGCCCCTTCCTTTATAGGAAATACAAGTGCAGTAAAAACAAAACAATTTCCCCCCCCCCTAACCCTAGCACAGTAGACCCCAGGAGACACCTTATTTTTGTAGGCTTTTACCTGGAGAAAAAATTTCTTAGTTGAAATTGTTCCTGAAACTAGGATATAGCGTGCTGTAGGGACTGAAGTCCTTTGCTGGCTGTAGAAGAGGCTGGACAAGATGACGAGTATAACTTCAGTTAGGAATTCCTTTAATCCTCCTGAGTTGGTAGACCTTGAGAGTGTGACTAATCGCACCTACATACCACATTGAACTTGGTTTCAATCTTCACAGACCTTCTATGGCACCTCTGTGGCAGAGCTGTACCTTTTTCTTCCCTTTTTTTTTTCTTTTTTTTTCCTTTTTTCCTTTTTTTTTTTTTTTTTT
Organism: Aramus guarauna; assembly: GCA_013400195.1. NCBI lineage: Eukaryota > Metazoa > Chordata > Aves > Gruiformes > Aramidae > Aramus > Aramus guarauna. Next base: position 578,833 of record VXBL01002595.1, read on the forward strand.
TTTCCCTTTTTTTTTTTTGAGGTACAATGGGTCACCTGAAATGACTAAAATAACAAGACAGTAAAGTCACAGCTAACCAGGGAGGTGATTTTATGGCTTGATGCTGTGTGTGCACAGCCCTGGCATGTGGCATGACGGTACGATGAGTCTGTGGAGCACAAGAATATCTGAGATACAGTTTTGGAGCTCTTCACCACTCCGATTCAGTGCAGTGTAGGTTCATGTTGTCTGGAGCAGGCACGGGCTCTGAGACATATCCCGTAAAGGGAACCCTTAGCTGGTTTTGCCCTGGAAGGAAGCAATTCATTCACTCCAGGATAAAGCCATCCTTTCTTCCAGCCCAGCAGAGAAGGCTCTGCTGGTTTTAGTGCAGAAATAGAGTGTATTTCCTTCTATTTCACAGTCTCTTTGGAAAGCACAATAGAGAGGAAAAAAAGGAGATGAAAGTTCATAGCAGGCCCTTTGCAAAAAAAAAAACAAAACAAAAAACAAAAAAAACCCAAACCAACCAAACAAAAAACCCAGAAACTTTTTTATGGCAACTGATACCAAATAATAACAACAAACACTTTCAGGAAGGCCTGAGCTGCATGAGGAAAATGAACTCCTTTGTCTTCTCAATGAAAATTTATAGTCTGTATTATATACCAGGAAAATTATGACCCTCTTAGAACAGGAGAAAGGGGAAGGTGAGACACAAGTAACTAAATGTTTCTTTTTCTGGGGAATTACATGGAAACTGCTAGGATTTCCCACAAGCTGCAACAACAAAAAATGTGGGTTTTTTTTCTTTGGTGCATTAATTGCCTGGACTGTATTCATATTGTATGTGTGACATTCCAGCACATTGTAGTTCTTTGTTCTCAAATTGCTTTGTTTTTTCAGCAAAGCTTGGCTTGTTAGCAGTGACTTGTCATTCATCTGAATGTCCTTTCTAACTTCATGACTGATCTTGTCTGCCTTTGATTAAATTATATTTTAAAACATACTTTCAGTTGGACTTTTGTGATTTTTCCAGCTGCCGTTTCTCATCTCACCAGCTTGCTGAGGCTATTTCAAATGTTTTTACTGGAAAAAATTCTCTCGAGACATATCACATAACTAAAAAGCAAAACAAAGGAGAATCTAATTTACCTCAGGGAATAATCCTGGAAAAACACCTACTGCTGAGTACCAAATAATGGTTTAGTAGTACTCCAGAACAACAAATGAATGCATTCCTCTCTTCCTTGGAGTCTGATGTGCAGGACATTACTGGGAGAGCTGGAACTTGAAGTTTCTGATTCCACCAGAAACTGGGGTTTGTTTGCAAAACAGGTAGTTCTTCTACTGCAAAAAATAGTATCACCTTCTATTCCAGATGCAATAAAAGCAGTTGAGTACTGACCTAAAAAAATTAGTTCTTGTGCCTCCAAAGTAAGCCGCTATAAACATTTTTACCATAGTGTTTTACTGTTGGAATCAAGCAATTGTTTTGGCCTGTAATCCATTGCTTTTTCTTTCTTTTCTTTTTCCTTCTGGCTCTCAAAGAGGCCAGCAGTAACATCTGTTAGAGTTAACATACACTGCAATGACTTTTCTGATATCGGAGCCCTGTAGCATATTGGCTATGCAGAAGCAAGGAGATAGGCTTTTCTGTCTACATGATCTATAACACTGTGCTGCTAATTCAAGAAGAGTGAACTATTTTTAGAGGTTACCAAATGACTCAGAATAAAGAAGCAATTGTGTAACAGATGCAAAACCAAATATTCAGATTATCTGGCTGCTAAAAAACTGAAGAAATCAACCTAATTTCAGTTCAGCTGGAGGGAGCAGACTTCTTGAACAGCACCCCAAGTTAACTTAAAGCATGTTCCTGAATATAGAACCTTTGCTATCATAAGCTACAGATGCTTTAAAAAAACAAACAACCCCTTTCCCCCCCTTCTGATGATAAATATGAATTTTAGTGCAAGAGATCGATGCCAGTGTTTGATGTTGACTGCATTACACCTCGAGTTTTAAATCCCATTAGAAACTGCTTATCTTATTAAATGAGGAGTTTAATAGTATGCTTGGATAGTTGACAGCCAAAACAAGATCAGCAGTGTTTTCACAGAGTAGGAAAAATGATAAAAATGATGATGACTGAGTATGTACTAAGTGTCAGCTCTGTCAGGATCATGGGCTCGAGATTTAAGTTTTAATATAATATTTATCAAACCTTATTGATTGTCACTACTTAAAATTCACAGGTTCCCCTCATAATGCTTCAGGAACATTGAAAATGTCACTACAAACTCAAAACCTGGAAAGTTTTGCATTTGAGTTGAAAAAAATAAACATGACTGCAGTGTTTACTCTCAAAAACTGAGGCAACTTAATAGCCTTCATATTTCAGCAGTTTTCTATGGCAGTTTATTAGGTGCACTGCATGAGGTTAAGATAGAAGTTTTTCATTTCATAACAGGAAATAAGCAATTTTAAAAACTTAGCCAATTTGTTGTATAACGCTCCTGTAAAGATGAGTGGTAAAAATTAGGCTCAGGTGAAATCAATGGCATGAATTCAGCAGGTCTTTGATTGCACCCCAGCTGCCAAAATTCTCCTTTCTTCTACCAGATGCCGGCTGTAGAGGAAACACTGGTAGCGAAGGGACTCTTGCTATATTGTGAGATGGGGTAACCTGCTGCGAGCACGCTAAGGTGGAACCACGGGACGGAGTCAGCAGCGGTTACCTTTGCATATTCAGCGTTGGGGGAAAAAACCCCACATACATGGAATGAACTAGAAACACTGGCAGAGCGAAGGAGGATCTAGATATACCCTATTTTGGCTGAGGTGAGGGCTGACAGCAAATTTGCGCTGGTTGAGTAGAGAGGTGGAAATGTTCCTGCTGTGTTGGATTTTTCGGGTTAGTATGGTGGGGCTCCTTTACTGCTTCTGTGCTAGAAGCTGGGTGTTAGAGAAGCTAAAGCTTGCAGGGCTGTGGGGAAGGAACAGAGCTGTGCCAGTTACTAGAGCTGATCTCGGTGTGTGTTTCTTGTATTTGTGATACCCAAGTACGGAGAAAACTCTGTTAGTGGAAGGGAAACAAATTCAGTTTTGCTGCATTTTTTTTTTTTTTTTCTTAGCTGGCTTTCTAGCTCTAATGAATGAAAATTCATCTGGAGAAACACTAATTGGGTTTGACACCACAAACACAGCAGTAATGGAAGCAGGTTCCTCAGCTAGGGAATCTGATGATCTAACAAGCTGTCTCAATGAAATTAGCTAGTTTAAGGTCTTGTGACATTATTCATTAGTTTTCTAACACAGTAATCTTTACAGTACACTTCCCAATTTGATGCTGTATCTCCTTCTCTAGCTATGGGCTCTGTTCTTTTATACCCAAGATAATGCTTCGTGTTAATTCATTGACCAGCAGCAGCAAAAAAAAAAAAAAAAAAAAGG
>VXBL01002595.1:582281-596812 GCA_013400195.1 Aramus guarauna
AAAAAAAAAAAAAGGCACACACTGGCGTTTTACCCTTCTCACAATATCTCTGAGGATGTTCATTTCACATCGATGTCATTTTATCGTCAGTGGCAAGGTGACCAGATGAGTTGATCAAGAAGGCATCAGTAAGTATTTATAAATGGATATCCGGGAAATTTGTCAATGCTGAAATTAGTTTTATGCAAGAGAACTGGTCGAATATTATTGTATTTTCAGGAATGGTCAAACTGCAGGAGTGTAACAGTTGATTGCCCAGAGGAAGTATCAAAATTCTGTGATTAGCAAGTTCTTTTGTTCATGCCGGCACAGGAATTTGAAAAAGGCAAAAGGGTCAGAATGTCTCCAGTTCCGTGCTATATACATAAGCGTGGAAAGAAAAGAATAACAGAACTTATGTGTTTGTCTGTAAATAATACTGGACATGTTTGGACATCGTTAGGATTGCAGCAAAGCATCCTCTGTGTATTGTCAGACTTTAAAATCATCTGCAATTCTCCTTGTGATTACTTTCACTACTTTTTGTGATAATTCCTTATCAGTGTGAAAAATTCTTATTATTCAAAGTAAGTATGTTGCTTTCACATCAGCCTAAAATAAACCTTAGTTGCTATCATAGGATAACTGCATTTAACTGAAAGGACAAATATTAGCTTCACTTGCAGGGACAGGGGAATTGCAGAGAGAAAATCTGCTATGCTTTCTTTGCTCATCACAAAATTGTAATGTGGAAGAAAGTGTTTCATATGCATAAATAAAAAATCAACAAATGAAATGCATCTGACAGTATTTGTTTGTCTTGGCAGTTTCACACATTTCTTCTTTTATAATGAATCATAATATGAGTGTAAATATCAATTCCCACCTTTTAAGAATTAGAAAGTTTCAACTACTACTTTTTGTCATTCACTGTGCAAATAAACACTTTGAGTATCATAGGAAAAGCTGTTCATAAATGGAGCATTTCTCAGTTTGGAAATACTTTGTCCTATACTGTTTTATTTAGGTTATACACATAAATAGAAATGAGCTGCCAAGAAATGAGTTTACTGTGCTAAATCCTACTGTTTTATTTTGCTACCCAGCCAATCCTGCTAAGGCTAAAAAATGGTTAATAGGCAATCTGTAAGATCTTAGAAGATGACATTTGGAAATCCTGCAGTCATATTAGTCATTAGCCATGGCAATATTCTGCCATAAGGCAATGAGTCAGACAATTGATTAGAGAACCTCATCATGATATACCCTCCAGCATGAATATGGAGAGAGGGAAAAGGAGAGAGTGCATGGGACACAGGACAGGAACACGGAGGAATAGAAGGGCAAAGAAAAGTCTGAAAGAGCTTATTTTTTTAGAGGAAAAGGGTAATGGAGGTAATCAAGAAGAAGCAGACAGCATAAATCATGAATCTTGAGGACCAACAAGGTGTGCTACCCTCATGCTTTGTGAGTGAAGTCCAACATCACTGGAAAATCTGTTTTTTCTTGCACTCCTAGCATGACATCTTGGTGTAGACATGAGGCAGCTGTCGGCCACCTTCCTCACAGGTGTTGTATAAAAGTTGTGGAGAAGACTGGCACCGAAACGCTGTCTGGTTTTAATTCTGCCCATTTGCTCAAATGGATGTGTGGATATGTATGGCTTTACCAGCTATCGTCATATTTGCTGAGGAGTATCAGCAAAACGAACAAGAGCGCACAGAAGCTGACAAAAGGCCTACAGGGGACACTGGAGAAATGCTCACCCTTGAAAAAATTGCTGGGCACTGCAATTAAAAGCAAAGAGCTCTGCTATTTAGGGGTTTGTGATGCTTTTACTGGTGGCCGTGCTACGACTCCCCTGCTGCTGTTTTGGAAACAAGCACACCACTTTTGGCTGTGATGCTCAGGTACGCGAGGCCGAGTGCCTGCTCCATCCCTGCAGTCAATCTTAAAAAGCTGCCAGCTCCTGGTAGGAGAAAGGCAGGACACGGAAAATACAAGTATTGTACAAATAGCAAGAATGATAGACATAAGAAGAAGTCATTCGTACAGCATAGTTTTTACTGCAGCACCTATTTTTTTTCAAAATTCATCTCCCTAAAGTGTGCTTTTTCTCCATAGCAGGGTATGATGACTTAAGGGCCTTATCTCCAAATGTCTGGGTCTATCTTGATTGGAACCGAATCAAATTCATCTAGGTTCTCCAGTGATGCACGGTTCTACCAAAAATCGGTGAGCTTTGTAATTCTACTCCTGCAGATTTAGTACCATTTGTCTAATGTACTATAAACAGTCAGAGGCGCTTGTGCCTTTAATGCAGGGGAGCTATTAGTAAGATATTCTCCATGAAGGCACTGTCTCTTGTGGGGTTCACTGGCTTTCTTGGTCTGCAAGGCTGATCTCTTTTTCTTAGCCATTTCAGGAAAGAGGTTCCCAGTTTTGTTTATGTTTATACGAAAGTGATTACAGCTATACTACAGGGGAAAGCTGATCTGTTGGGGGTGGGTTTTTGGCTTATTTTTCTAAGTATTCTGACTTGTATGAAAATAATTCTGCCTGTGACAAACACTTACTATAACTACTTTATAAATCAAAATGAATAATTTATTGTTTGTGCTTTTAAAAACTGTGTTAATCAATACCAAACATTTCAAAGGAATACATACAGATGATATTATTGGCAAACGAGATTGCTGCTGAGATCAATGTAAAATTCCTATCATCTTCAGTGAGACTGTTTTTAGACTGGGATGTGCGATGTTTCATTTTTAGACTGCCATTATGTAAACTCATAATGATGGATAGTCCTTTCCCGAGAATTACAATAGCCACAAGAAAGATCAGGAGAAATAAGTGTGAAGAATAAACAAAGGCACCAGGAGATAGGTTGAATTACTTGAATTTATCAGTTAAATAAAAGGTAGAATTAGGATCAGAGCCCTGATATTTGAAGTCAAGACCCGGCTCCTGCTTAATGATGTTGCTTCACATGCAGCTTTCTCAGGTGATGCATGGCTCATCTTTCCTGGGCTGTGGAGATCTCATATAGCGTGTAACAACAAAATCAATCGTAAGAACAAGCTTCAGCAGATTACTCCCCACCGCCACTAATTACTTTTCAGAGTGGCATCTCACCTTCCTCTCTGCCCTATCCCCACGCTTATGAAGCATTTCCCCTCTCCGTCATTACCTTCTGCGAGCTGTGAAGCTCTCCTGACGTTGACAGAAAAGGCAAGACAGAGAGAAGGCTTTGTGCCTCACGTGCTCATGTAAGCAGTGGATCGCAGGGCCATGTAATAGTTACAGATCTGAAACAAGGCTCCTGTTCACCACACTCATCTCACTTTCATATTGTTTAATAAATCTTTTATTCTTCATAAGGAATCTCAGAGGGCCTGTGTCTATCTCCTTTTTGGGGGAATGTGGTGATATAAACACATTTAATTATCTTAACTGGAATTTTGTAATGTAAACAAAATGCTGAAAGCTACATAGCATAAGGATAATGCCATATGTCATTAAAATACATTTATCTTTTAATTGTCATATTAATCAGTTGATCCTGTGGGCTGTATGCTTATCACAAGTTTGGGCTGCATTAGGAACGGGCCATAAAATTGTAACTGCAAACATTCATGTCACTTACTAAACGGTGACTAATTTTAACTGTTCTGACATTATTATCAACCTTCTCCAGTTGTTTGAATATCTTTGTATAATGATCAGTTCAACTGTTTTATTATGTTTGTGTCTTGCTCTGTGATGTCTCATTTCTTTTGTGTAAGTGTTATTACTAATAGTCAAGTACATGAAGAAGTCTAAGCACAGACTATTTTACATGGAAACAATCATGAAGATTAACGGCTACTGTGTTTCATTATTCACTGTATTTTAAGGAAGATTATCTGCAACATAAACCATCAACAAATAAAACAGAGGTTAGGGTCACGGTCCAATCTTTAAAGAGCGTATAGGACATCTCTTACGCTGTTCAAATGGCTTTTTGTGAGCGTGCATTCAATTGACTCTCAACAGGATTCTTCTGAAATTTCTTGATGGGCATTTAAATGGGACTGAGGAGTATAATCTGGCCCCTTGTGAAAGCCTGACACTCTCTGCCCAAAATGTCAGGCAGCTTTGAATCTAAACTTACATATCCTATAGATATCGTAGTCCAGTGCTCTTGACCCTAGAGTGAGCAAGAAAAGATGAACAGCCACAATAGCCACAGAAAGCAGATGAATCTTGAGGAAAAACAGATTTCAGGAGTACTGTATCTGTTTACAAAGAGCAGTTATACAATATCTAAGGGCAAATGGTGAATCTCTGAATCACATGTTGATTAAAGCTGGAATAGCACAGAAGTTGCACGGTTTTTTGAATGCTGAGTACAGGGATTTTATTAGAATCAGAAAAGTAATGTTATTCTGAGACCTACTCTCTTTCTGCATCTCTCTCTCTCTCATCCATCTCTGCTATTTGTTAAATTTCTGCCAAGAGCCTGCCTCCCTTCTAAAGCCTGGCTTCTAGTTACAGATTTAAAGAAATAATAGAAGTGGTTTATATGTTTTGCTTCATAATGTACTCCTGGTAGCTTTTTGTAAGATACACAGTGTGCAAGCCAACATTAAAGAGAATGGAAGGACCAATTTTCAATGCTTTCAATTTATTTTTTTTTTTTTTTTTAACTACAGAACATGCTCTGATGTTAGGGAGTTTCATAATTCACATAACTGAAATGCTGATGAGTAGCAGCCTTGGGATGAGACCTTAACTGAAGATAGTAGGATTATCATATAGTTTACTCTGTGGGCCTTGGATCAGGTCTGAAGAAATTTTTCTTCTTTTTTAAGTTGTTTGTTCTGTAGGAACACATAGCTGCTGTACTCATCAAAGGGTGTTCAAAAGCAGGCCAAACTATGTTTCTCATCTCTGAGGATTTTCACAAGGCTGGACCTACACTGTATCGTTGTCTTCTACTGAACTTCCAGGGAACTATTATTTTAATATGCTTCCGGGGTTTTCAGTGACACTGGAAACTGATTAGAAACTTAAAACATATAGTATTAAAAAGAAAACAAACCGAGTTTGAAAGAGAACAGGCTTTTCTCACAACAAAGCCAATTTTCTTGTCTGTTCCACCAGCAGATCAGCAGTGGGAGTTAATATAAAGGCAAGACATAGGTAAATGGCTCTGGCGAATGAATCTTCATCTTTCTAGGTGTCCCATCCCACGCTTGGTTTAAGTGAATATGGTGTTCCTGGCTGGCTATCCAGTGATTCAGTCATGACAGGATGTGCGTTTGTCCCATTTGGGACTATATCCCTATTTGGATTATGTATATATTTGCATAGGTGTTGGCTCCTGCTTTACTAACAGGAGAGAGGCATAAAAGGGAATGTCCCTTGGAATGGCAGGAAATAACTGTTTTATACGCACAGATAGGTTCCCCGTAATCTTAAGGTCAAGTTCACTAGCCAGAAATGGGGTAAGAGTAGCCATACTTTTTAATTAATCCAACTTTTTTCCCCATGGCTGTCAGTAAATTTACATTTGGCTGCAAGAATCCCATTTCTGTCGGCAGCACAGGCGTTGAGATGCGTACAGCTTGTTCAGATTGCAGCCTGTATCAGCGCTTAAATACTGAGCTTTGATTTTCATTGCTAGGCTGTTCAGTGCCCCCACAATGTCTTTCAAAGTCTTCTAGGCTCTGGTTTATTGTATTACCTTTGTCAGTCTGAAGTGCAGTAATTTATATTTCTCATGACTGCCCTTCATCTGGTGTGGTGCAACCTTGGGCTTTTTTTGTCTTGGATTTTTTATCTGTGGCGGAGTCCAGTATTTTGAATAATTAAACCCACATAAATAGTTGATCTTGGTGATACAGCATACACGACTAAGATGTCTTATGTAAAAGCCATGTGTTTTTACTTCTTCTGTCTCATTTGCTTGAACTAGATTAAAAAATTGTTGTCATGAAAAATTAAAGATGATAATAATAGGCATTATTATCCTGTTTACTACATGCTGCTAATATAGAGAGATTTAGATTTCTCCTGAGGAATGGTTTGATGTATATTTGTTTTCAATTAAATTTGCATATGCCGCTTTAAAGAGAAAGATACTCTATTTATCTCTCTATTTGCTTTCACTGAGGAGGGAATAAAAGTTCCATGCTTCTCCCCCTTTGCTGCATCACTGCAGGAGAGCCCTGTATTGTGTATCATAAAGAGATTGGGAAGCCGGGTAATTAATCATGAGCTTTTATGTAATAGAAAGTTTAAAATTCATTAGCTTTATATCAGAGTGAGTGTTATGAGGGAGAACATGTTGTGAATGAGAGGGAGAGCCTTATAATTAAGGAAGTGTGTAAATAATAATGAAAGTCATTAGTGCCATTCAGTTTGTAAGAATGTCATAATGTAATTGGAGCATTAAAGTGAAATTTGCAATGACAAACATTAACGATACAAAAGAGAGAAAATGTGGTTATCTTTAGTTTGACAGATAATGTCAGCTTTCTTGCAAGGCCCAGATGGTGCACAGGAAAATGTTATGAACAGTTTTATTTTAATATTTTTCTGATGTGATATTTGGGAATACAATGTCACAAACACACAAGGAGGTTTGCATTTGTGAACCAATACTGCCTTGCAGAGTACAGAGTCCAATGCTGAGCGACCGAAGCAATAGATAGGGAAAGTCTTGTCATTGATGCAGGATCGTTGTTGCAATAAAGGTGAGGTGTGGCGTAGCACGGTATTATGAGGCTGATAAGTTTTTTCTCTCTCTCTGGATACGTATTTTGAATCTTTCTTGCCTTTAAAAAAAAAGGGGGGGGAGGGAGAAAAGGAAGAAAATGATTTAACAATTATGTGGGAAATTATATGATGCTAAAATTGTACCGTGTTCTGCTCTTTCAATGAAGGGACTTTCTACAGTATTGCGCATTGCAAAGGCTATAATTTTAGGGCGTGAAAAAATGTAGATTCCAAACAAAGGAAGATTTAAATATGTCTAGTGGATAAGGCAAGGCGAAACAAAAAGAAGGCAGCTGGAGAAAATCTGGGGGAACTGTATTATTTTAAGGGCAGTGACTGAGAAATAACTATGCTTAAGACTCTAGGACCCGAAAGGTCAAAGACCTCAAAGTGCTGGAAGCTTAAGTATCTGTCTTTGTGTTCTGTCCGCGAAGTACAGCGTTATGGGGTTTCATACTATCCCCATCACTTTGTGTTGAATGGACCTAATTTTTACATAAGCAGTCATTCATTCTTTACTGTCTCTTTTCTGCAGCCCACTAGCCAACACAAAAGTTGATTCCAAAGTGTTCAAGAGAAACACTGCAAATTGCTAAATTGATGCTAATCAAAATCATATTCTGCTAAGCGTCTTAGGAAATGAACAGTGGTCCCAAACGAGTGAAACTGGAGAGGTGAGGGCGTGCTGGAAAGCAGTATGCTCTGCTCACCGGTACGGGACACGTGCTAAGGTTGTAATGGCAGTCAGAACCCATCGGGCCCGTGCAACATAGCAATCCCCACGCCTTATCCAGTTATTACCTCAGGAGGATTTTAACTTACAGCTCTTTGAAAAACCTCTAAGACTCCCCAACTGCATGACAAAGGCCACGTTTTTGCTAGTTTTATCACCACTGACAGAACTTCAGAGGGTTTTCAAATGATACATAGCAGGAATTATTCTCTGCTTACTATAGGGCTGCTGCTACTGCTGGGGTTTTGGGGTAGGACAGTCCAAAGTAGAGTCACAGTGACTATGCTAAATTATGGTTACATTATGCCTTTTCTGGTCATTGTTACAGAGCATAAACAAAACTAACATGAGGATACATAAGCTGTAAAAAGAGGCTGTCAGATATATTGCCTCCAGTAGTTTGTACAGGGCTGGTTTTGGAAAGCATGATTTAGCACAGATTGGGGTTTTTGGTTTGTTTTTTTTTTTTTTCAGGTCACTCCTGTTCTTTGGCACATCTGCGCACTGTTTTGCACATAAGCACAATGTGGCCTTAAAGCAGGCAACTACTGAATCTCACATGGATTGTGAGGGGAACTGATCTGCCAGCAAATGATGTCGTGCCCTTAACACCCTGTGTTGTGGAGGGTCTCCTCATCTCCTCTTGAGCAGCGTTTGTGACCAGTGTTTGCTGTTTGGTGCTTCTCTAACTGAACAGGTTAATAAAGCTGGGAGTTGGGGGGCGGGGGGGGGGGGGGAGCAGAGATGGTCACAGTTTTACAGAATAAGAACTAGCCTTCCTTTTCTTTACCTTTAGTGCAATTCCAACCTTTGTATCAATTTGTGTAAAGATTACAGATTTTGAGAATTAGTCTGTGATCTGGCAGGTTCATCCCCGTTTAGGTAAGACATATTTTTTGTAGACTTCTCTTTTAATTATTTCTGGCATAACAGTGTTTAAGATGTGACTATCCAAAATACTAGTGGCCACATCTTGAAACCATTATACTGTTTTTACCCTGTTTAGACTCAGACAATATCTCTATTAACTTGAGCGGGAGTGACCTTAGCAAAGATAAAGCCTTCTTTTACAAGTAGACTTCAGGTTAGGGATCCTAAAAGAGCAATGATTTCTGAGCCTCCTGAAAGTGATGTACTGAACTCTATCACTTCATATTTATGGTCCTGAGTTACCAACCCAGCCTTGCAGTTGCATCCACAGGAGATCTGAGGTGGGAGCAGCTGCATAGAAGTCAAGGCCGGTGCCACTCTGTCTGAGATGTCCCCAGTTGGCTTCCTCTACTTTATAGTTCAAATGCAAGTCAATGTTAAAGCATTGTGGGTGACAAGAACACTTGAAGTCCTAGGGTTCATATACGTCTGTGTTCTGCTCATTGGAGGTCAGTGCCATGGCTTCCTGGCCAGCGTGAACCTCAGAGCATACTGCAGTGAGGTAGGGTGGGCTGCGGGAGAGCAACACATCCAACTTACACAGATGCTGTGGCTGGGGTCCATTCTAGGCATTCTGAGGGGAGAAGATAAACAATATTCTTAAAAAACTTAAAGGAAAAATGAAAAATGGTGTCTGGTTGAAGAGTATCAACATACTAGTGTGGTATCAAGTTATTTGTGAAAAATACCTACAAGGTAGATCTGGACCTGATGTCATTGGGCACCTTCTCTTAAGCTGTCACATTCAAAACATGCATTTCAGAGAAGACTAGATGTTTCTAGAAGCAAAATTTAAGAGGGCAATGTTTTCAGGGGAATTTCAAATGGAGAAATTGGCAGTTGGTGAGTACTCTAGGTTATAGGGGCTGATTGGCACGGCAAGTCGTCTTTTGTTCACTTCCAAATCATTGGCCAACTTCAGTCTCTAGGTTTTCATATGGTCCCCGATCTACACAGTGGCACTGCTTATTTGTCAGACAGTGCATTGAGTTGCATCTCTGTGCCCTGATGAAAACACAGAACATGTGCTGAACATTGTCAGGACCCAGAGTCCTCACTACATGAAATAAATAGCTGAATTAAAATACCTCACAGTCTGTATGATTGTTCTCTGTCTACTTACAGCTGGGACGATGGTCTTTAAAATATACTGGTGTTGCTTTTGAGTGTTAAACCAAGGTTACAACTCCATAATAATGTTTTACTGCTCTTCTTAAAATTGCTATGGGAGGACTTATAGAAGGTAAATGGGAATTCCTCTCAAAATTGTTTTTTTTTCCCCTTTTTTCCCCCCTCTGTCATTTCCTCGATCCACTTGCTCACCCACGAAGTTCCCTAGTCCCCGGCGTCCCTTTTGCCAGGATACCTTAAGCACAGATGTAGGTCTAGTGGTGGTTCAGCCGTGACAGAGTCACTATGTTTTTTTGAAAGCCTGTACTACCCACATCTTGTTGTGGTAGCTGAAAATTGTCACCAAAGCTTGTCTGCTCTCCAGGTGTGCTGGAAAGAAAGCTATGCTTTTATACTTTGCTTTAGACAAAGGTCTGCAATAAAGGCTTTTCTTGGTGTGATCTTGATGGGAAACTGCTTTGTGCTAGTGAAGTTGTTTGTGATTCTTATGGCTCCTATGCCGAGGACTGTAACTACCCCCCTGCAGATGCTGTGTTTGTCATATGTCTCCTTAGAGCCACTCATACTTGTGAACCAAGCAGTTCCTGGGCTCTTAGGTGACCCTGAGCCGTTGGATTATTAAAGCTCATAAATCTTATTGAAAGATTTTGGAATTTCCTCAGCTTGATTTCTTCCCTACAGTACTCTAATATGAGTAGGTAGTGCACATTCCCCATAATGAATCACCGATCGCAAGATAACCAACTCACTCCACTCCCTGCCTGGGACTCTCCCTCCTCCTCTTTTTCTCACCATTTTCTTTCTGGCCCATCCTAACACCACAGCTCACAACATTCTTGCTGACTCCCTCTTCTTACTGCTCTTTCTCTTACCACTGTTTGTCTTGTCTCTTTGCTCTAACGTGTACGCTGCACATACATATTATAAAAAATACCGTGATGCTAAGTTCCTACATCAGAGATGTGCTTCTGTCCAGAGCAACTGAGAGCTGTCTGCTGCCTGAATTTCTCAACCTGTTAGAGCTCTTTGAACGTTGTCTGCAATGTGCCTGAGTCAGAAGGATACGGGGCTGAGCCCTGCGTGGCTTTGGAACATCCTTTCTGAGCTGCCGGCCACCCTTTAGCCCATGAAAGAGTCCACTATCCTTCCAACGCTGTTTCCTGAAAGCCTCCCAGTCCTCTTGCCTATAAATACAAATTAAGGAAAAGGCTACAACGGGAGAGATCAGCTGCAGCAATGCTGTCAAAGCCAGAGTTCCAATTCCTGCTCATTCTCTTTTGAGAGTCACAACTGAGCAGGAACTGCAGTTTCTGGTCTTGGGGGGGGATGAGACAACTTTTTCTTTTGTGGGGTGAGGAACTCCACATTGGAATATCCTTTTCAAGATACACAGATATGGCACATCAAACACTTTGGGATTTCTAAAAGAAACTAAGAGGGGATTTGAAATGTCAAACACAAAGAAATGATGCTTTGCTTTTAGTGGGGAAAAAAATACCTTCCTCAGCCCCTCTAGCAACAGATTATATTTTTAAAGGGTTGTTCATTGATCTTCCTCCAAAGAGAGAGTCTTAGATTTAGGTACCTGATCTTAATCCTAATGAAGTCCATTGCAAAAGTCTCACTGACTTCAGTGGGAATAGCATAAAGCTTCATTTTTTTATCAAAACCGAGCTACCCGTCCAAGCTCTACGCAAATTGCTTGGTTAATTTTCCTTTACTTGTGATGTTGTAGCTGGAATAAATATTCCAGCTCTTCCTGAGAAGCATTTGAAACCAGAGCAATTTGGCTAGACTTGCATATTGTAACGTGCCATTTTAGATAGAAGTGCAGTATTTTTAAGTCCATCTGCAAATTATGCATGATTAATTTGTTTGTAACACGTAGGACACAAAAATGGAAAAAAGTTTAAAAATAAAAAACCCAACTGAAACTGATCTCTTTTACAGAAGATTATGATAAAATACATCAACAGTTAGCTTATCGTACTCTTGTAGCTCAACCTGATTCATTCCGTAACTCCAAAGCACAATAGACTCTATATGCCAGCTTTGTTTCACTGAAAAATGACCAGGGGCAGAAGAAATGTGCAAATAGTCATGCAAGCTTTTACTAATGTACCAAGTAACCCTGCGTGCCTTCTATTACAAGAATCTCCTGTGATTGCAGAACTGCGTGAGGCTCAGTATGTTTGTCCAACATCACATGCTTCCAATCTGATGTTGGTTTTTGAGAGCCCACTAAGGTTTTCTTGATTTCTAAGAGAAATCTATGTTTGAGAAAACATAGTTAGAAAGTGCGCACGCAGTGAACAAGCAATATAATCTGTTGTCATGCTTCAAAAATATCTTGAGCTGAAGTGTTCAGTGTTGCCTGTTGTAATTTTGTATACGTATAGCGGATGCATGCTTCACGGCTGCAGGGTGGTCCTGTTGCGCAAGGGCACTTTGCAAGACCAGAGTCCTAGAAAGCATGTGCTGGGGGTTAATTAAATGCTTTATTAAAAATTTATTTGAAGAAGAAGGTCTCGTGTCTTTTTTTCTTCTGCTTGCCCCTGAAGTCTGGCTACAAAACACACAGGAAAAGGTGTCAGAGATCTGAAAAGCTTATCAAATTCTGCATCTGCTTAAACACACAGCTTCTGCTGACTTCCGTCAGGTTTAAATGGCCAGTTACCCCGTGCACGTTTACAAATCAGCACAGGCAGCAGCAAACCATTGCTATGGTTCCCCACCTCTTAGATACTATGGTTGTGCAACGATTGTGATTTTTCTTTCTGCAAAGAAAAGTCCTGAAGAGGGGATGTAGGATGTATATTCTGTTAGATTCAGATCTGATGCCAAGAAGGTCTGAGGTGACTTCTCAACCAAGGGAGGCAATTTCACATCTTTGCACGTCCTGTGTTTGATGCTGCTCACCATTCTGAGCTGAAATACTAGCTTGCATGATACTGGGATTTTTTTTTTTCCCCCGAGTGTTTCCTTTGTTCTTGCTGTAGCTGGTATCTTTTAGCATTTGGTAACTTGTCCTAAGCACATACTGCCACACAGGAGAGAGCGAACTGCCAGGACTACAGCTTGGATGAATTTTAATCTACTTACAGATCTGACGTATCGCTTCGACGCTTCCCACTCTGAAGACACTCGAGTATCCCAACGGTGGGAGACAAGCTGTGGACACGTGGCTGTTTTACATGTTCGTCGTGTCTAGTGACTGGGGTAAGGTTTTGAAACATTCACTCCCCTCCCCCCCTTTCCTACTCAGGTGAGTTGCAAGCTGTCTAGCGAAGGCATGAGTGAGTAGTGCTGTAACTTCCCGCTGCAGCCTGCGCTCTCTCCCATAGGTGCGTGGCCTGCTTGGGAGGGAAGGGATGGTGTGCAGCAGTCGGGTGAGGTCCGTGGCATTTCAGGGCACGTTCAAAACAGTTTTGATAGCCATTTTGGAAAATGAACTTTGGTCCACAGTGGAGACGGTTGAAAGAAACACTTCAAAAGCAATGAGCTGGTCCTTCTTCCGTCGCCAGCTGTAGAGCACTTCAGTGCAGTGCCATTCATAGCCTTCATGCCAGTCTTTTCGCTTTCAGATGCAACTTGTAGCACACGGTGTGGGGGTATGTTCAATCATGAAATTAAAAGTAGATGGAGCCACACGCGACCGTCCTAGGAGTGAGCCACATCAGGAGGTGCATTAGCGGAACAGGTTTTGGTGTGCCTGGCTGAATGCCTCCAATCACTTGAGGCGTGCACCAGGAGCCTGCTAATGCGCACCCTGATGTGGTTCGTTGCTCGTTGTATTCTTCCAGTCCGATCCCAGTCAGCGGTCCCTGGTAAAAGCAGGTGTTTGCTTCTGAGGGGAAAGAGGGATTCCAGGGGTGCCACGATAATACCTACTAAAGCAAACTTCCCCCCCCCCGCCTTCTGTTTATTTGTCCGTGTTTGACTGGTACACGAGTTCTTCTAGGTTCGTTAATTGTGGCAAAGTGTCTTTTGTAACAAGGACTTTCTGAAAGTACATAATGAAAGGAGTGCATTTTTAACTGTGTATTTTAAATAAGAATTGTCTGTCTGTGGGAGTTGGGTTATTTGTATTGCCGTAGACAGAAACGATCACTGTATTTCATAGGACCTTGCTGCTTTGTACTTATTGACTGTTTATTTTTCATCTATAGGATTACTAATTGCAGCTAGTACCAGACGCTTCTGTCTCCTTTCAGGTTATTGTAGTAGAGGGCATTGTACCAGATGCATGGTTATTCACAGAGCATGCATTTCCAGCAGCTGAATTGCTGGATCTGCTCTAAATGATCTATGGCAATTACATTTGGCGTTGTACAGCTATAATTTTACTGCATATTAATAGCCACCTAGCAAAGAGGTAAATGCCCTTTTCTCGGCTGGGTGCAGAACGAATGCCTGGATGTATTCAACTGGGTAAAACGAGGCTCGGTTTTTAAACGGGTAGCAGGGGTTTTATGTATTGGAAATGCGTGCGCTGGTGAAATGTCTGTTTCCCTCTGCCTTGATGGTGTGCAGCGAGGCTCCTGGAGAAATATCATCAAGCCAGATCCTCGATGGAGACATGCTGGGGAGGGGGAGGGGGATCATGTGCCCCATTTTAAGTAGCTCATCTGCTACCACCCAAAATCTGCTGCAGTCTTTTTTTTTTTTTTTTCTTTTTTTTTTTCCCTTTCAGCAGCTCGGCTGATCAGTGCGGATGCTGTCAGGTTTCACCAGCAAAAATGATAATAATTAAACCCACCCTCCCCAGACCTTCCCTAAAGCTGTCCTCTGGAGTCAAAGGCCCGTTTTCTCGCCCCCTCCCCCTTTTGTTTTTTTTTTTGGGGGGGTGGGGGTGGCTGGTGGGGGCGATGGGGAGTGGGTGGAAGCGAGTAACAAGGAATCGGAGGAGATTAACGAGCTTTCTCCTTATTAGCGCCGCTCGGGGGCTTTGTCTGTGCTCCTGGCTGGGGATGGGCTGACAGGGCTTGGGAGG
>VXBL01002595.1:597809-629278 GCA_013400195.1 Aramus guarauna
AGGCTTGCCGCGGTTCTCGGTGTGGGTCCGTGGGGCCGCCTGCCCCCGCGGAGGGCGGCGGTGGCGCCTTCGCAAAGTTTCCGCCGTCAGGCGGTGATTAGCAGAGGCGCTTCTGGCGGGAGCCCTGCCGCCGCCTCCCCCGGCTCTGGGCGGCGGTGGGTCGGGCTCGGACGCGGAGGTGAGGTGGTCGGAGCTCGGTCTGCGGGTGCCCTCGCCTCGGAACCGGTGTCCGGGAAGCGGGTTAAGGCTGGGGAGGCGAGCGCCAAGGAGGGGAGCTGCGGAAGGAGATCTTCCTCCTCCCAACGGTCGTTTTAGCTAAAATGTATCGAACTATAAACAAACAAAAAAAAACCCCTCCAAGTTTTACTCGCTGATTTGTGAGCAACATCGAGGGATACGCTTTAAAAAGCCGTGCTCTGCTGGAGGGAAAGCCGGGGCTTGTTTGACTGGCATTGTTCTTAAGGGTGGCGATTTGAGGGTAACAGATTTACTTGATGCTTCCCTTAGCGTGTCTTTTTTTTTTTGCATGCGGTGAAGGAGGATCACAGTCCAGGAGTTAACAGGGATATGGCTAGGTATCCTAGCAGGCTGTTTTCATAAAAAATAGTTAATGTTACTCAGCTTAGTGCAATTCTGCTTACTCGTGTGTGCATTTCAACGATATCTCTTGTAGATCTAACCAAGATGTGTTCATCCAGTGCAGCCATTGCGCAGTCTTGTTTAATTGTTGTTTTTTGTTTTGGTTGGTTGTTTTTTTGTGTTTTTTTTTTTGTTTTTTTTTTTTAATTCATTTATAGTTTCAGCCAGCGGGGGGAACACGCTCAAATTTCGGGTGTATTTTTCCGTGCTAGGTGTGTCTTTGCGCCTTCGCTCTCCCTCCTGTCTTTGCGCTTCCAGGTGTGTGCGGTTTTGCTTAAATTCATCCCGCTGTCGTGTGACATTGCTGTAAATGTGCCGGGAGGGGAAACAAAGGCATTAGAGAGCGGCACAACTGGTTGTTGATCACCTGTTTGACTTCTCTACCATTGCGCTGAGCTAGATGCATGCCCGGTGCGCATTCTTCTAAATGCCGTATGCAAATTTTAGGCAAGTACAAAGCAATTGAAGCTGAGGGTGATGGGGAGGGGAAAAAAAAAAAATAGTGTAAACTGACCTGCAACTTTTCAGTCGCATAATTTAACTGCACGCTGATTTTTGTTTTAGCAGTCTTCGTCACGGATCGAGGCGAGTTTGTGTGCACTATTAGGCTTGCAAATTGTTAATCTCGCACTGACTTTGCTTCTCAGTTCCCAGCTGGGCATGGTTACCTTGAGAGCTGTGGTATCAGCACTGTCAGAGCATGCTCCGGTGGGGAGATCGGGTGTGTTCTATTTTTAATACTATTTAATGAAGATGCTTCTCACTCTGCAATATACGAAGCATAATGGAAGAGCAGAGCGATGATTGGTTATGGATACTGGAAAAGGAAAAATGCAAAGGTAAAAACGGAAATAACCTCAAATATTTCTATTAGATTAATGAAAGAAAATGCAGCTGTGCAGAAGGGTGATCAATTAGCTGGTTTTAAATGGAACTGTTTTGTGGTGTCTAAGTGATTTTTAAAAAAATCTTTTAAAAAGTTGTATGAAACAAACTGTAGATAGCAAATGATTTTGTGCTGTTGATAAATCTGATTATCTCTGAGTATGCCTAAGTTGAAGAAGAATATTCCATTTTCATTCTTTTTTAATGTTGAAACGTCTTACAATGGAGTAGTGCTATGGAGCATCTTAAAAAATTATTTTTTTTTTCTTGTGCTAACCAGTTCTAATGATTAACTATGTTCTTATTGGTAGCTTCTTGAAGCAGGAATTTTGAGGTTTTATTCCTTGCAGTTAAAAGTTAATTTGGTTGATACTAAAAGTGCTGTTGCATGCAATGCTCATGGAATGCAAGTAGCTGTAAACTTTTTGCAATATATGCGTAAAGGAAGATACCTATAGATAACTACTGTGTATGCCGCTATGCAATATGCGTGTAGATACTTTGAAAAACTGCCTTATTTAGTTCCACGTATCTGTAGTCAGTAACACATTTATTAGCTGTTTGCAACAAACAGCCCATGCACTCAGAATCATATAGAGAAACTCACCTTGATTAAAGACATCTTTTGTAAAACAACTGTATTTTCTCCCTGTTGCCTACAGTTTTACAGGATGGTGGTCTTAAGAAATGGCTGTGTACCCCTCCTGCCAAATCCTTTTTCAGGCAATCCTTTTTCTGCCCAGGGCTAAGTGTGCAAGTGAGGGTTGATAGAAGAGTGTTGCACTGCATCATATCGTTTGAGCAGAAATTACATGAGGAACGTATAATGATGATAGAGGAAACATAATGAAATTTTTAACAGCGGTGCAGTGATAGATCTCAGAGAGAGATGAGAACAGTGTAACAGCCTCTTTGAAACTTTATCCTGTTGGAGTAAAACTGTCAGCCAAATCATGTTTCTGATGGTGCTGTTTTTCCTGTGGGGTTTACTGCTGTTATTTGTATGATTATAGTAAACTGGACTTGGCCTGATAAATCACTGTTATTAAACAGAATTTCTGGGAATACGTAAAAGAAGCCCTAGAAGTTTTAAAGTCCAATGTGCTCTTGACTTCCTCCCAGGTTATGATTTTAAGGACTAACTTTAAACTTGGAACGAATGGAGGGGGAGGGCGGGCGGGAAGGAAGTGCACTAATTCTAGGATTACTTATAGTCTGCCTTTCCTCCTGTAGGCATCGCTCTCACTATGGTCAATGGGAGATTGAAATTTGGAAGTGTGTGCAGGATCTGGTTCAATGGTTTTAGCAGTGCTAGAGAGAGACACAGGGACAAATTTTCAGCAGGTGTAAATTGATGTAGTTCCATTGGTTTTAAGAATGCTATAGATTTACACCAGCTGATGATACGCCCCTCTGCTTGTAACGTACAGGATCTGTAACTTGCATTGAGTTGTATTATCAATTTTGATGGCATTAATTTCAGAATAGGAAAATGATTTTTGCAGATTGGTGAGTCCTTGTTTATAGGGACTACTCACAAATGTGCGACTTGATCCAGTGAGTACTCCCAGCTCAATTTATTTGCTCAGTTGTAAGGAGAATTTGTAACTTATATGAGTATTTAAAGGAATTGCTATTCGTGTTCAGTAATCTATTTTCAAAAATATCATTAAAGATTGGCCAGTTGAGAAGTAATGTAACTACAGTGCAATAAACTTGCAAAATCTGTTTGTCCCCTGCTCATTCATTTATTAGATTTGAAGTTCTGTATTAATGTCCTCAGCAGGTAGTAAGTCAAGCAAATGGGTCACTTTTTCTTCTAGAAGATTGAAACATTCATCAAACAAGTAATACATGCAAAGACTCTGTACGTTCCAGTGGACAGCATTTCATTCTGAAGACTTGAAAATACTGTGTATGAACATCTTTGTATCTGTATGGTAACATGCATTTTTAGGGTGTGTTCTGTTTTGATGACAAACTGCAATCCAGGTAAGTAGGATTTTCCCCGTTTTGAGGCTGGGTAAATTGAATTGCAGATAAATTATGCGAACCATGTGAGGTCATGCATCTGGTTTTTGACAGCCATCAAATGAGACTTGTTCCATTCTTATGCAAGTCACTTCTGGATGATAAGGCTCCCTGATTAATTGCTGGGGTTTGTTTTGTTTTCCAGTTTTTCCACTTCATACATGAAATGGTGCCTTTCAGAAACATGTAGATGTAAATAAATTTACATGTTTGTTCATAACTATTACAGATATTATCATTATTACATAAAAATGAAAAGCTCTCTAGCAAGGAAAACTTCAGAACAAGTGCAAGGAATGACTCATGTCTGGTCCTTTTTTTTAATATCTTGAACATGCCTATAAATTCAGGTAGATATACTGGTTCCTGTTTGTGGACAGGATATGTTTTTCTTGTGTCCTTGTTGAAGAAGGACACTTAAACCCAAATCATAACAACAACCACTATGGTTTGCGTATGTCATTGTGCACGCACACGTGATTTATTAGAAAAATAAAAAACACATTACACTATAAAACCATAATATGTTCTGTTTTAATTAAGACTCATTTTTTGATCAATAACATCTGTGATGAATTATTGCCGAGTAAGTCCTCATTTGTCTGTGAAGGTCTAAGCCACTTAGTTACAGGACTTAAGAGCTAAAACCGCTCATCATTTTCTTGTATGTTTGAAGGAACTCCAGTTTTAGACTCTGTATTATCTCATATGGTGGTTTTGCAGTAGGTAAACTTGATGGTGATTGCCAATGAACCTACGTAAGAGTGCTCCCTGTGTAAGGGTATCTTATGTTTCTCCTTAGCTTAATTTATAAGAATATGTAAATAATCTGTACTAATGCATGGAATATGCAGTCCAAAGTTATGAATTGCATTAATTTCAGCGGAAGAGTATTGGAGCTCTGTGTCACCTTTAGGGAAAAAGCCCCCAGCAAATGCTTTCGTAATGTCCTACCACAATTGCCCTCTTCCACCCATTAGTAATGTTGCCAGTATTTACTACTGCTACCTTTTTCCCTGTCGTGGTTTCCAGGCTTTCAGGTAGTCCATTATCAGTACATCTCTTTTTGGTTTGCTGGAAAAGGTCTCCTTTAATTCAAATGTATCAATTTTTAATCGTATGGTGAAATCTTTAAATCATTTTAGATCATTCCAGATTCCTAAATAAGTAATAAGCTGGTATATGAAAATGTTACATCACTTCTCCTTGCGCCCCCCCCCCCCCAAAAAAAAAAAAAATTCCCGTTACAGAAACGGACTAGATATGGGGAGAAATACAGAGAAACAAGGAGTGAACAAAATCACACGTTTTAGAGGGGTGAGTTCATAAGGGCTATCTAGATGAAGTAATTGCTACTGTGATAAACATGGTGAAAAATATTGAATACTAGAGATCCCACCACAGGTTTTTCTGTTAATGTTGAAGAAGCTATGAAGTGCGAGAGTGATAATGTCATACAGCATGACTTAGCTGAAATGCAGAAGGCATAGTTAGGCAGTGACAGCTGGGAATTTGAAATTTATGATTTGGATATCCAATGACTTTCTGAAGCAGGGGATTTAGAGTATTTTCTAGTCACAGTATATGGAGGCAGTAATCACGTAAGGCTGTTCTGAGGGCAGACGTGTTCACATAGCATATGTTTAAGTATGTAAGGTGAGAATTGTGTTTTTATAAGTGAAAGAAAATGTTGTTCACAGAGAAACTGGGACACTTTTATGCTTCTTTCTCCAAATCAGATGTCTGCTTTTGATATTTTCAGGCCAAGAGTCACAGGTAACAAGAAGAGTACCATGAGAAAGCAAAGTTCTATGAAAAGTGTTCTTGTAGTTTAATGCTTTCTAGTATAGTCCTTATTTAGTCTTAGGCAATACTATTATTTATGAGCTGCTTATACAGCGTCCATATTAGAATTATAGAAGCTTAGTAAGGTCCTCCAACTGATAAAGGTGCCTTTTTTCCTACATTGGATGCCTTCAAGCTTTCGAGTCAAAGGAAGGCTTAAATGGTCAGGAGGACGGTGTCAAAAAAAATAGTTAGCAATAAAAAACCCCAACAAACCAAACAAAAACCCTCACATGCGTTCCCCCACTGCTAAATACGCTGGTTTTTATTTCTCAAAGTTTTTGTCTTCTGTTTGAAATCTATGCTAAAACATAAAAATCAAATATATACGAATCAACTACTTTCTGGCTTCTGTTTCATTCCAGTTTTTATGGCCACACAGCAGTGATTTTTACTGGATTCATAAAATCATCAGAGCTAGTTTTATATTCTAGGAATTGAATTCTGTCATCGAAAGCATGCCTGAACAGCTAAGAATGTTGTCAATTAATCCTATTGCAGTATTTGTATTTTTATTGCTTCATGAGTTAAGTCTCCCTGTGCCTTCAATACAGAAAACATTTTGTAAATTTTTGTGATATCATTAAATATGAGAGTCGGATTGTGGTGCTTTTCTTCACAGGGAGTGCGTGCATCTTGGTTTTGGTGATTTGCAGAGCTTCTCATGGTGTAATGCTTTATTTACTGTGAAGAAAGTTATCACAACTTGTTCCCGAGTAAAAAGGGATGGCAAGGCTTTTTGGTTGAAGGAAGCTAATGCAGCTAAACTGCAGTGATTAGAAGCGTGTTATAAATGCAATTAAATTGTTGTACAGTTAAATGCTCCATGCCAATTAATATTGAATTCAATGGGAAGTTTGACTGAGGAGCAGACTTTGGTGTTGATGCTTTCATGTGAAATAGGTACAGTGAGATGCGCTTGTAGAGAATATGCCCGCTTTGTACTCTTTGGGTGTTTGCAGCATAGAACTTCCTTTGAAATGCTTTGCCTTCAGTTCCACAAAAACTAAATAGTAAATTGTGGTGGTTCAAACTAAGTAAGTTTTTGGTTTTGGTTTTTTTTTTCCATTTTCAAGTGACTACTCCGTTTCTAAATACATTGCCATTGGCGTAACATTTAGAATTGTTTGAATGAGCTTGCTTAATGTATTATAAAGTATTTGTTATGGAGTCAGAAATGTCTACGGTGTCATGAAGGCTTTAGGAGAAACACATCAAATAAATTCATCCATTCTAAAGGCTCACTACAGATTTTAATGTAAGTCCAGGAAACGTCTGATAGCTTTATAATTTGTGTACTTTATAAGCCATGAAATCTGAAGTAAGGAGGTCTGACTCTCATGCTTTTGGATTTTGTTCTTTTAAGAAAAAAATCAGAGCTTTCTCCTATCAACAGGAGAAAAAAAGAAAAGAAAATTGTGAATATAAATCTAAAAGGAAAGCATACTGAGCAACCTGGGGCATCTTATAGTGCTGTATTTCATAACACATAGTACTATGAAGAAAATTATAATAAAATCATCTTTGATTCAGGTATGATTTTTGGAGAAGCTTTAATTCACAGAAAACAAATTTAACTAAATTGGAAGATGCATCGTATTTACCAGCTTTGTGTATCTCAATATGCTTTTCCGCTACAGTATAGCAATCTGTTTTGCCTCTGAGCAGCAAAATGGAGTGGTCTCTAGTGACAAGAACTGTGGCAAGCAGCATACGAATCCTGTTAGATACTGAAGACAATGAATTATTACTGATGGGTAATGTAACTTTAGTTTAATCTCTGTACTGATGAAAATGATGGCATTTGAAAGAAGTCCTTGAATGACCCATTTCTTGAAGTAACCCTCTCAAAATCAGAGGCTGAGATAAGGGAGTGGTGGGGCAAGGGGCATAATGGAGGATTAGCAGCAGTAGTACCGTAGTACGATGTGAAATCGGGTTACAGGTTGTCAGAATTAGGAGGACAGCTGAGGAAAGGAGGGTTTTTCCAGAGGTATTCTCTGAAGATGAAGTAATTGGAGTTTTGGATCACCCAGAGAAAACACATGTATGTGTAGCTTCTCTTCATTATAATTTGTTTTCAGATTTAAAAATAATAATAAATAACAATAAAATCCTTATACAAGCGATGCGTCTTTACATGGAGTATCAGGACAGAGCGAGTACTCGGTTATAATTGCGCTTGATCTCCTCAAATGTGAGGTTATAGGAACTGTAAACGATCTACGTCTTCTGAATTTTGCTGTTGCTGAATTGCTCCTCTCTGCCACCTACCTGGCAGAACAGAAAGGAAGATAACTGAATCGTTGCCAGGGTCTGAGGGCAGGTACACAGCAGCACGCACCAGGCTGATGCCTCTTAGCCTGGCTTAATGTCAGTGCACGAAGAGGGTGGGGGAGTCAGTCCTGGGGAGGCATGCAAGACTGCGGGTTCTGTAGGACGTAGCCAGCTCTTCTGTGAGAATGAACTGGTTACTTTCTTATTATCTCTTGTCTCGGCATGCCAGTAACTTCATGAATTAGTCAGGTATTTACTGAAATAGCATAGTGCGCCCTGTTACTACATAAATTATGCTCTTCTGTTAAGGGCTTTGTATTAATGGAGAAGTATTGGTAGAAAGAGCAGATTGAGACACAAATCTTGATGCAGCATTTTGACTGCCTGTGGTTATGCTACCGGTAACCATATAGCCATAGTCGTGGGGCTGTGGTTGCTGCAGACACCCTGTCCACTCATTCTTTCGTCGTGATCATTTCCGCAATGCGGGAGGAAGATGCGGCAAGCACCTACCTCTTTCAAAGCCCACATATTTCTTTAATGTGTTTGTTACTCCTCAGGGTTTTTTTTCAGGAAGGAGAACAGAGAGTATAATTTGTACTCACGAAGGCTAATTATAATTTTTCCTCTACAGATCATTTCTTAGAGAGCTATATGTTCAAAGAAGTGCTGCTAACTCTCTTCTACGTTACACTTATGTTCAATGTCCAGGCAATGAAAGTCAAAATGTAAATTCTTTTGGCACCTATTTATTCTGTTTGTGTTTAATAACATACACTTGTGTCACATCTTTATTAATGTTGTCAGGCACTTCAAAGCCATCTGCAATAAAACTGCATCAGTGTAAGAGTGTGTCAGAAAACAAGATGGTAAAATATCAGCACTTCTTAACAAAACATTTTCTTGATTAAACAGCACAATTTCCATATGTGGAAAAATGAAATCAGTTCTGATTACTTCAGTACTTTGAGAGCAACTACATTAATACCCGATTCTTTGACTTGCCTAAAAAATGACAGCAGACTGAGCAATTCAGTTGTGTGTGATGAGCAAATTCTATGGCACGGGAATGTGTTAGCTAGATTGGCATTGACTTGAGATCATAACAAAGGAGGAGCGTGACCCAAGTACTTCTGATGCATAGTTAAGTGTTCCCCTGGAATGTATCATTACCTGTACTTGGTAGTTGGAATGATGCTGGCAGATGATGCTGTAACATACCAGTGCTCCTCAGAACATCAGCTGCATGTGCAAGCAATTTCAGTGTCCATTCACTGCCAGGCAAATGATTTTAATAAAAGGAATTCAGAGGCTCTGTTTTTGACCTCTTATGGTTTATTTTGGGGCCGGTAACTTGAGGTGCTATTGTTATTAAGCATTGTAAAACTGGAAAATTGAGATAATTTCAAGTAGCCTTTCAACCAGAGAAGAGAACGTGAAAAATATGGAGTGGAGTTAGTGTTACATTCTTCTGGCAACAGCAGAGTGTGTGAAGTAAAGCACACTGAAGTTAGGAGACTTACCGCATTTTTAGGTGTAACATAAAAAAAAAAGGGATCTTCTTTAAAACACTCTGTAGTCCTAACTTAAAGGTTGCTGAAAGCTCAGGAAGTTAAATATTAGAGGAATTCACTGAGGTCCCAATATAAACTCTTTTCTTGTTTTGTTTCTTGATGTATGTATTTCAAGCAGTCTCGAGGGTTATGTTTCTGCCTCCTTCCTGGCTGTTGCCACGCATGCATCAATTGTCTCTGTGCTGCTCCTTATGTTGTCTGACCATTCTTCATACTGGGCCTTCGCTTTTGTAAGTTGTGTCCTTTGTGTGAACTTCCCTTTGTTAAACTGACCCTTCTGACTTTTCTGTTTTTTTTCATCATTTGCTCACATTTCCCAGCTTTTGTTTCTTGCCTCTGTCTATATCAGTTGCTTGCTTGTGTTTGAAATGGCTGAAAACTTTGATTTATTTCTCATATAATAGCGCACTTTTTAAAATAACGTAATTCTGTAGATATTTGACCAGTCAGTTTATAATAAAACATGCTATATAAAGCATGCTGTCATCACTCAAAATATGCCAGTTCTCAGATCTTTCGGACTTTGTTTGGGTATCTCTTAAGGAGGGAGTGCCAAAACAGCTTTGATTGCATCTGTCAATCAAAAGGTTTTGTGGTGAAATTTAGAAGACCCTGTGCTTTGGAACTTCTTCATGTAGACAGCTCATATCAGTGTACCTGGCTCCCTTTGGGGCCTCCATTCAAATTCAGTAGCTCCGTAGAATCATGTGTATGTTTGCTCCTGGAAAATGTGTCCTGAACTCACCATCGGTCTATGTAGGGTTTTTTTTCTTGGATTAGTAATATTTTCAATAAATTTCGTATTTTTGAGTCGCTTAGAAAAATAAAGCGTAATGGAAGTGATACAAAATCAAACGCCTTTGACAGTGTGTGTGTTGTCAAAGACATTTTACATGTTGGCTTTATGACCTTTCAGATGGATTGCTGTCTGTGGTGTGAGCAGGAGATCCAACAGCTAGCTTAGCTTCTGATGCGTTAGCTTAGATGCTGTTTAGTATGTTACCAGGTTGTGCAATGAAAAGAGGAAAAACAGATGGAGTTCTTTATATGGAGAATTACTTTGTATGTCATGTCTGTACTCTTGTTGAATAAGCTTGGAAACTGCAACAGAAGCTGAAGGTTACGTATTCTTCGCATAAGTTTGTAGTGAGTGTGTAGCCACAGATCCTGGTCAAAAGTGGGGGAGACCGACTGATTGTAAAGATTGTTACTAAGACATCTAATTGTCTGCATTTGAGGACCTATACTGAATACATGATCCGTTTTTGTGAAATGCATATAGAGAAACTCCTTGTAAAGACAGGGAAGTAAAGGAACTGTTGGCTGAATTTTCTCACTGAAGTGGAAGACTGATGTATTTGGAGGAGCATGGTTTGCTGCCATCATCTGAAAGTTGAAATTTATTTTTCCTGGAAATATTTATTTTTTCCTACATTTTGTTTGTTTTTTTGTTTCTTTTGTTTGGTTTTTGGTTTCTTTTGTTGCTGAGATATAGCAGGAGAAGTGCCTGCATTCAGCTGCCAATTACAAATTTAATTCAGCTATTTGTTTTGCAGTAATCTGATTGCCATTAGTGCCTAGTTCACTAATTGCCCGCTGTTCTCTGTCGGTTTATTATGAAAGTAACATTCCGAGTATTCCAAAACCTAATAAAGAAATGATGACAGCAGTCTGAACAGATGACATGTAGTAGTTCAGAACTGATTTTTTTTTTTTTATGGGCTAATCTTCAGACTGATGGGCAGTCAGCTGAGTTATCTCTGAGGCAGCACTGAATTAAAGAAAACTCTCACCAGTTATAATTGTGTTGTGTGGAGTCTTTCCATGTTTTAGAGGCATGTCATACAAACAAGTCGTTTATTCCACAAATGGTGGTGCCAATACTCTTGTCAAGGTACTCAGTGATAATTGAATTCTTGAGTTCAATTGTTTGCTAAGGAGATGATTTGTGACTTAAAAGCATGCATGTAAATGTCTGTAGTAGCACAGACTTTAGAATGCAGTGAGATGGGTTTGTTTTTTCATGTAGCCTAGGTTTAAGTTGACTGAAGGAAAGCTCTTGCTTTTATTGACTTAATTCTCTAGTCTTAATCCTTGCAAATAAAGACATGAAAGTATTAGTCCATATAACCCTATTGCTGCAACTCAGAGGAATAACGCAACTGGAATCTGTTTCTGTAGCAGGAAGCTGGTATGGCTAGAAGATCCTTCCAAAGTGTCCATCCACATATTTTGTGGTGTCTTAAGTTTAAGATACAACATTTGTATTTCTAAGTAAAGCTCAGTTGGGATGTTTCCCAAATGACTGTATTACTGGTCTGCTGCTAAACTGCCCTTCCAAAGGAAGGGGATAGGAGAACAGCTAGATTGCATTTTGAAGGTAGACAGGCAAAACACTTGTTTTCAGCTTTCTGCTAATTTCAGACATTGGAACAGGTGAACTCATGTTATGTGGTAAGGGAAGCTGCTATAAAATAACATTGCTTTGTGTTCTTTAGCCCACCAGAATGACTGTAGATGCAAAATACAGGCTTGACAATCACCTGCTTTTACACTCACTAATATCAGCTAAATGACAAGAGACTTAACTGTTGAAAACTTTTTTTTTTTTGGTGAGCATTCCAGTAAAGACAAGATGTGAGGGGAAAAAAACCCAACCAACCAAAAAAACCCCCCAAACCAACCCAAGCTTAAGATGCGGAGGATGACCCTGGACTAATGCTGTTACTGGGAATGAGAGTACCTGGCTCTGTAGGAGGGCTTCTTCCACTGATGCCTAGCTGTGACGTGCGTGTACGGGGAAAAAGTCTGGCAGTGGTAATGGCCAGTGGAGACCTGTTCCCCTCTGCCCTCCACAGGCTACAGGTGATGGATGTGACAGTCATAAAATGCCTGTTTACTTCAGGAAACAAAAGGAGACCCTTTTATAAACTGGCTAACTACTCTGCCAAGAGAGAGGAAACGTTCGCTGAGTCACTAGCGGAAAAACAGGCCTGCTGCCTTTTTAAAGAGTATTTTGTGGTACAGGCAGTGAAATACTGTGACAGGTTGGGTTTTTGTTTTTTGTTTTTTGTTTTTTTTCAGGAAGGGACATTTTTTCAGTACTTCCAAATGCCTGTCTAAGGTTATTTGGATAATTTTGAGTTATTCTTTTCCACTAAAGGCTTTTAAAAATATTTATGTCATAGCCCCTTTTGACAATGGCAATAGCGACAAATTCAAACGCTATAGATAGTTTCAGTTGGCAAGCTGTATGCTGTACCAGTATACTCGCAAAAACCACCTTTCCCAAAAAATGGCATTTTCCAAAAAGCGAAGACAGATGAATGAGTGTATTGTGTGCAAGTAACATGAAACAGTTTCAAGAGGGGACTAGTCTACCATGAGACAGTAACTTGGATAAAGATATTTGAGCAACAGAAATCCCTATTGTTCAATTTTTATTTTTTTTTCTTTTTAATTTCCTAACGTGCTCCAGTACTGAGTGTCCCTTCCTCACGCTCAGCTTTGAGAAGTGTGGCTGTCCCTCAGGAATGAGAAGAGGCAGCCAGCCATCTCACATCAGCGTGAAACTTTTTAACAAAGATTCATTTGGGGAGTGAATAGAGGAAGAAAACAAAACAAAAGGAATTGTTTTTAAACAAAAAAAATGCACTTTCGGCATCACTTGCACTCCCCAATGAAAAGTAAGCTGTCCAACCACTAACTGTAGCGATCGGAAGTACGTCTGTACAATATGTTGATGGTATTGTATTATGTGGTAGACAGGATAAAATCCCTGGTATAAATTAATATACCTGGCAAGTTTTTGAAAAGCACCGGGAGTGAATTCTAACTTGGGTAACGAAAGCAGACTTGAAGTGAAATTGAGCTGATTGTCCTTACTGATTGCCTTGTTTAGTTTGCGTTGATACTCCATAGTGTGCTTTAATGGGTGCGCAGCTGATCTACTCAAACCTCAAGATACCCCAGAGAAATACTCCTCCTGTGTAAGTGAAATATAAAAAGACAATTTGAGAAGTGTAGGCACTGCTAATCAGGTTAGCAGAAGAAATGTGAAGAATAGCAGTCCACTTGATACTGCATTTGTTGTAAATAACTAAAATGCCATAACTTCGGTATTTAGATGCTGATATGACTACCTGTTTTTTCTTGTATTTATTGTCAATGTTATAATGCAGGCTTGCATGCTGCTTATTTCTTAGTTCATTTGTCTTAGGAAATGAATCTGAGCCATTATTATAAATTACGTGTAAGTGCTATTTCAGTCTGATTAGATTTATAACAAAATGGATCCTGTGGACAGAATTTTGCATAAATAAAAGCATTTCTCTCAGTCTTTTGCTTTCCTGCCTGCTATCTTGTAGTAGTAGTTCCTAAAACAGTTGGATCCAGAAGCTGCAGTTAATTCTGTGCTTCAGGAGGTCATACAGAAGAAACATGGAAGGTTTTTCCTGATTATTATTACTATTTTTAAAAATGTTGAACTTTTAGGTTTCTCGTTACGTGACCTATATCTTCATGTGTAGACAAACGCATTTTGAAATATGCGTACAGTTTTGTTAGTGGATCCTTTTAGTACACCCACATTCAACTACCTGCCATGAAAGTGCCTGGGTTTAAAGGGGGCACTGGAGAATGATGGCCACGTACCTGGGGAAGGGGCTGGTTGCCCCTCTAGCTCTTGTTTTGCCCAACTTCATTACTCATTTAACCTCTATGGAAGGAAATACTCTTTTTTTTTTTTTTTTTTTTGTACTTATATTCCTTCCCTAAATGTGTTTTTTCTCTTCAGTTAGAGACGGTGGTATTTTAGAATCTTTTATAATAAACGGGCACTATAGGAGTATGCACTTTGCCTGTCTTCTGCTAATATTGGGAGATACAGTCAAGTTATGGTACCTTCAAAATTCAGCTCGGTCACAGTTATTATTTGTGCGCAGTCCTTCAATCCACAGCAAATATAAAAACACTCACTTTCCTGTTGCTGCTGTTACTCTCTGCTCTCGGGTATTGGGTATTACCGCCTTTATTCAGTGATTCTTCTACGGCCAAATCATGTGATAATGTGTTTCTGGTAGTTTTAGCAGGTGATAATGTTGAAGAATTTGAACAGGTACAAGATAAACAGAATTTGAAAAATCAAGTCACCATATGTTTTTTTTTTAAAAAAAAAAAAAAGTATCAACCATGTTAAAACTTAAGAGGTTCAGTACCTGAGGCAAAGCTTGAAAAATTGATAGGTTTCTTTCAACTGGCTTATTTTATATTCTAAGCCTAGAAATACGTGCTTATGTGTAGCACATATTCAGGGTTAGCCCTTGCTGGGAGAGATTTTCAAATAATGTTTGAGGTTTTTCTTATAAACTTGATGATCTGTACAAGTAAAAAGAATGCATCCACAAATGCCAGATTTAAGTGAAGCTATGTGCGACACTTAAGTAGGTAATTTTTTTATTTTGGAGGTCAAAGTTTAATAGACAAACCTTTTGAGGGGGAAACTTTTGAAAAAGTTACAAAGTAGACAGGACCAGTTTTGTTATAGTCATGTGAATTCCCCTCTTGTGCATTTATCTTCACTTTGTGTAGAGTGTAAAAGGTCATCCCCCTTTAATAAACAATATTTAGAATTCCCGATGCTAAGTTCCGTTCAATGTTTAAAAAAATACTGTTTTCCTCATGCAGCTGTGAGTCTAAAATAATTACTATTTTAAATTATGTGTTCTATTGTTAGAATGTAAATATTTTTCTAAACAGCTTTGTAAGTATATACTGAAAATGTATGATACTGTAATGATTATGTAGATATGCATAAGAATTTAATTGCCTTTTACATCTATGAACTTTGTAACTTTTTATCTGGAGACTTTTACTTTGCATTACAATCTGTTATTTCTGACTTGACAGGGGTTTTCTGGAGGCTGGCACATGAAGTGACTTAAACCCAGAGGTGGTCTGGTTTGCTGGGCTCTGTACGTGTGAGGGATCCTGGCCTTGAGCTTTAAAGCTTCCACTGACTCCTGTGGCATCACAGTTTCACTCTTGGATGTGGCCTGGACACCGCTGCAACTTGTGTGCTGAGATAACCAGTTCTCAGTGTCATTGTCTTGTACACGTAGGAGCCGCTTAAATCAGCGGCTTTTGGATAAAAATACAGTTTTGCTTTCTTCTTATTAAAGCACTTACTAGTTCTCATGAACTGCTCCATGCCATTAATTTTAGGCTTATTTACAGTCTTTTTAGTGCTGTTGTAGGCTCATTTTGAGGAGTAATTTTGACTGTTGTGCAACCGGTACCCTCCTTTGTGCATCCCGCTTCCCTGCTTATCCAAGGAGGTACCAGCCATGGATGAGCAGCTGGGACAAGTGTGTTAATTGCTTTTCCAATTGTGTTCTCAACATTAAAAAAGGGTTTAATTTAAAACAGGAGTTATCCTTTTTCTTTTCCAGCTGCCCTGGAGCCTTGTTCCTCTCCTGGCCTCCCAAGTTTTCTCTTACTACTGGAAATTTTACAGTTTTCTGCTTGCTACAGCTAGCTCCAGCCAGTCTTTCTGTTTTTGTTTTTTAGTAACACCCTGTTTCTCTGCCCTTGAGTTCCTTTGAATTTTTTGATATTTCTGATATGATGAGATTACCCATTTCCTTTGCCCCTGTGAACCAGGGAACACTCCTGGGCCTATTCTGTCTTCCCTGTCTGTGCAACAGCAGCTTCCCTGTTATACAGAGTTCTTTGTTCGCTTCTTTACACATTTTTGACAACTTAAGAAAATATTAATGTGTGTTAAGTTTTGCAAAAAACCAGATGGCTAGAGGCATAAAGTCCAAAGCTAGATTTGGTAATAAAATAAGCCTGTGGTAGCAGTAAAACATTAATGTATTTAGCATTAATTTGCTTTTTGAAAGGTACGATTGCTTGATAAAACCTTTTATATCAGCCAGTAGAGCTAAAAGACCATGTTTTTCTACTATGGTGAAGTGTAGATTGAGTTACAGCCTGTTGTGTTGGTTTTCTGATTGATGAGAGCGTATATCCATTGAGCAATTAAACGTACACTTGCATTCAGTAAATCTATACGTAGATTGAGTCAGAAGCATAAATTGTCTTCCATGTGTGTCACTTTTTTTAGTCTGCACATGTTTCTTTAACAAAGCTGCAAAAACCTTAGGTCTAATCTGCTAAAACATTTGTGAATATTTCAGTGTTAAATTATTGGTGTGTGTCAGTGGTTACGGGACATCACTACCCATTTGTCCCCAGTAGGATGAAACTCAGCTGCCATCAGCTTCCGCAGAACCATGTGAAAACTGCAGTCACTGTTCAGTCACTTGTTTTGCCTTGTTTTCCTCATGCCCAGGTTTCTTGTATATACACACACATATATGTGTACAGCTGTACTTCACTGCAACTAAATTTTTGTATTCACTGTGGTCATGAGCAGTAGAATAGAGCTAAGATAGAAGGAAGGAATAAAAATGATTAGGTTAAATTTAACCAGGTAAACGAATGGTATTTCTGGTTCTTAAAAATCACATGTATGTGCCAGTTACATACATGTGTGATACGGTATTTGCCAAAAAAAGAAAACAAAAAATCAGTATTGTAATATCACTGTTCATTAAAAAAGAAGGGCCCTAGTCAGGTTGTTTTGTCTCTTTGTTTCCTAAAGATAGTCAGTCAAAGGCTTTGAAGTATCACATAAATATTTGGTGATTTCACCAAACTGGGGCAACAAGAAGTGTCCACAAGCATGCATTTTGGGAGAGAAAGAGGTCTGTAAGTTTTATGGCACACCTTGAGATCAGACTTCCCGAAGAGACAGCCTATCCATGAAAAGCAAATTGACTCCCTTCAGTTCCTATAGAATCTCCTAAAGGGACAAGAAAACAAAAACCTGGTAGGGCTTTTTACCATCCCTACTTCACATCTGGAACCAATAATCTATAATATAGGAGCAAACCCAGAAACAATCAAAGAAAACTCCAACCTGAGATACTCTCCTGGGATGTAATTTTGAGTTTGGAACATACTCAGAGAAGTGCTTGGCAGAGGAACTAAAGACTATTGAAAGAAGTTTTATGTTGTGTCTCTTGAAACAGAAATAAATTTCATGTACTTAAATTATCCCTTTAGACCTCAGGCTCTGTATTACTATGTAATTATTTTCTTTTTTTTATTTCTCCCCGTGCCCCCTGAATTGCCAGAGATTCCAACTAGCTATATGAAATTTGTTCTTGCACAGTACTGGTTCGTGTTCTTGGATCAATATAAATATTTAACATATTAAGTCAACAGGCCTTTTTTGAAAGACATTATAAAAACTGAAGAAGTGGATGTAAAAGAAAATTAGGCGGACATTTTTACTTGCAGAGAATTTGAAGAAGTGGTTTAAATGCTTTGTCATATTTTGGTTAGTTTTGTCAGGTCACTCGTGCAAACCATTTAGTGTGTGGACTTAAATGAGAAGAGCTTTGATTTCAGTAGAAGGCAGAGTATATTCAGTATAGAGGAAGGTATGCTGATCATGAGGCCCCTAGCAGGGTGTATAATACATGGGTGGAATTACAGCCAGCAGCCACACAGGACTGGTGTGGGAGGGTTGGAACAGTAGCTTTGCCAATCACAACTTCAGCTGAAATACTGCTAATTCTGCTGTGGCAAGGAGTCGGCACAGTCTGATATTTGAATCAATTGTTACAAGATATTAAATGTTTGCATATTGAGAAAATTACTT
Source organism: Aramus guarauna (assembly GCA_013400195.1). NCBI lineage: Eukaryota > Metazoa > Chordata > Aves > Gruiformes > Aramidae > Aramus > Aramus guarauna. Next base: position 615,792 of record VXBL01002595.1, read on the forward strand.
CCACTGAAATTGAAACAGGTTTCTCGTATTGCATTTGAACCCTTGACAACCCAAATAAAGCGACTATCCAGAACTTAAACATTTGAGAGATCTTTCTTATGGTATAGAGGATAATAGTAAGGCATCTGACAATGAAGGGAAAGAATATCCTGTGGAGGAGGTCTTCTAGTCGTGTGTGTGCTACCAGCAGTATGCAAGCCATCTTACAATGCTCTATGAACGATGCGTGGACAGCCAAGTGTTTTGTCCTTCTCCAGCAAGTAGCCTATTAGTTGTGGTGGTACTCCACAAAAATACGGGAGCTGCCTCTTACCCCTGTCTGAGACTTCATGCTTCAGGAGTTTTTGCGTTGAGAAGCCCTTTGAGGAGAAAAGTCTTACAAATTGTTTTAAAAGACTGATTCTACCCTCCCTAACTGAATATCTGTAAAAGTTATATTGTGCGGATGTGCCTAGAGTTTACAGCCAAGATCAAAGGCTTACTAAACTCTTCCCTTTTTAGTCCCACACACTGAAAAAAGGGTCCTTTGCATTGAACAGGTATAGGTGGGAGGCAGATGGAGAGATCAAGGCAGAAATCTATGTCCATGCAGCCAAACAGATCATGGGAGGCAGATGCATTTGTAGCATCACTTTTTTATTTTTTATGAAGGTAAGTCACATTCTTAAGAGGGAATGAGAAAGTATTTCCCAATGAATGTCTTCAAATTCATACCTTTTATTATGATATTGATGAACTTAAACTTAGTTAATTGATTTGTGGAAAGTTACAGGAGTAAGAACACATTTGAAACTCTTGTTTTACTTCGTGTTTTCCAGTATGGTTTTTAATACTACCCAGCATTCTTGTCAGTTGTCTTAGTTCTGTATATCATAAGATGACAAGAGTATTTTTAGGCAGCCATGTAAACTGCAAACTAATGTGTCCTGTTTATGCATGTGCAATGTACTGAAATGTCAGATACTTCATTTCTGAGACTGTCCTAAGTATGAAAATGACAATATGCTGGAGCTTGCAGAACAATAACATTCTTGTCATCCTCTGATTGTAGCCAGAACATGAGAGGTACAAGATTTTTGGATAGAAGACAAGATAGCCAAGAATTGGGTCAGTCCTGATAAGGATGAGAACTCAACATGGCACTCTGGTCTCACCAGCTTCAAGCAGCATGGATCAGAATGGCAGGTGGTAGACAGAATATTTACAAGTGTTGGGCTTCTCCTTCGCTGTTGGTTTTAAAACTGCCATTGAAAAGATCCATCATCGCCTTTCTTCTGCCATGGCTATCCTTTCTTTGATTTTATAAAATTAGTGACAAGCCACTTGCAGTGAAAGAAGCTTGATTCGGTAAATGTTTGTGGATAGGTAGGTAAATATTTTGGGACATGTTGATTTTCTAAAAGGAGAAGTTTAACTGGTCAAAGCAAGCATGTTTGAGAGAGATGTTGGTTTTGGTAGACAAGTATGACTAGAACAGGTTTCATTTAGCTGGCATGCCCAATGAATCCTGCCCTGTGGTTTCATTCTGAGTCATCAAGCAACCAGTATGGATGCTGGAGACTGGTTAGTCTGTCTCAGTATTTTTCTGCTCTGTCAGTGTCTTGGCATTTTGATTTCATTAGGTCTAAATGTTTCCCAGAACAAAGGTTTCCAAGAAAGGAGAAAGACACTTTGAACCTGACAGTAGAAATTTGGGCAGTTCTATCAGAGAATATCTTTTAGGAGACCATTAATCTTTCAAATTCTAACCTTTTTGGTTGAATAACGAAAAATGCACCATTATGCATAAATTAACATGCCAGCAATTACATTTGGCAGCCTTTGCACCTGTCTTTGGCTACCGTCATGTACAAAGGTAAAGAGCCTCAGACCTTTTATTCTTAGATCTCCAGTTAGACTGGAGGCAGGCAAAAACTTGACTGAATTTAAGATGGTAATGATGTGGATAAGGATTGGGAAAAGTCAGATGAAGAAAGAAAATGAGAGAGAGCAGTAAACTCCATCTCTATTCCTTGTTCTTCAAATATACTTCTGAAAGAAAATCAGGTCTTTCTTAGCCTTTTGACTTTGAAATTTGAAGTTTCAGAAGGCAATAGTGTGTTTGGTTTTTTTGGTAGGAGGAGTCAGACAAGGGAGGACTCTTCCAGTGGCTAGAACCTTCCTCTCTTTAATAATTGTTGTGTGTGTTCATGAGTGGGAAACTTGGGCTTGGGGGAGGACCTGCAAAACTTAAATATAAATGCAAAGCTCTTGGAGCAAGAAAAGGGGAGGGGTTGGGGGGGGTATTTGGTTTTGGTGGGGGGTTTTNTCTCCAAAGCTAGAAATCGTAACTATTAGTATTCACAATTGTTGTAGTGGTACTTAAAGGATTGGTCAGGTCCCACTGATGTAACTATTGTGCAGTCTCAGGCTTTGTCTATACTGAGAAGATGAAAAGGAGATGGAAAAGTAATAAACGTGCAAACTGAATAAACAACATACAGCAGCAAATATCTTAAGAGTTGCAAGATAATGTCTTTTCATATGGCTCATGAGGGTGGTTTAGGCCATAGACCTTCTGCCTGTCTTCTGGGGATAAGGAAAGAGGGAACATTGCTTCCCTTTAGATTGAATTTGTCCATCTTCAGAACTCATTGTCACTTAGTATTATTCTTCGGTCTACAATAATATGATACCAAAAATTTCCCTTTGGCCAGAGAAGATCTTACTATGACCTGTTAATGGAAAATGTAAGGCCTTTAAGATGACTGAGAGACACAGGTCTTTTCTTGGCTGGCTGCATCGTAAATGGGAACACGATAAAGGGGATCTAACTGTGTTAATGCGCGTTGGACTTCCCCTAGCAAAGTAATGCATAAAATGGATAGTGGATTTGCCTGAATGGTGTTTTAAATGTGTATTATCCTAATACTTGTAGCTCTTTTTAAATACCAAGTTCACCTTGGACTAAAATAATTAGAACATACAGAAGTGATAATATTCCTCCTCCTTTTTCTTGCCCTATTTCCCTGTATCTTTTCCTTTCTTTTCCTTCCTCATTTTTGAAACAAACAAGGAGAATAAGTACCAAAGCTCAATTAGTAAAACATTGCAATTGAGAACAAAATTGTCAGGATGGCTGCTTACAGTTCCATAGCAGTCGTAACTAGGCTAAATTGCACATATGTATTAAGACATAAAACATAAAATATAGCAATACAGAATATTCTTTATAACGCATTATGCATGCTGTGGGAGCCATCACTTTGAAAATCTTGACTTCGGTGTTTTTAAAATCTCTTTTGAAATGTAACATTAATGTAGCTTTTCCTTTTGCATGTAAATTTTTTTTCTGTGCCCACTGGTGATAAAAATCAGGTCATGAATGCCATCTTGGTATCCCTGTGAACTCTGCATAGCAACTAGTCCTCCTTCATTTAATGTTTTTGCAGTGAAAACTGATACAAGAAGAAATAAATTACAGCATGCAATGAAATGAAAAGTGTAAAACAGTGAGTTCCCGTTACAGCCGCATTACATCTCAGTAAGTTCCAAATGATCTCTGATAAATGTTTTTAGAAAAACAGATTGAAACATTACTTTCTTGGCTTACGTAAAGGGATACTTAAATTACCTTTCTATTCTGCTGACGGGTTAAGTGTCGTATCATTTTGCAGTCTAGCCAGCCTTTGGTTCTTGTACTGCTGTACACTTCGTGTGCCAAGGCTACGCCATGTGGATGTCAGGGGGTTACTAAAACCCTGAACTGAGAGGATGTAAACTCACAGTGGTTGCTGAAGCTAGCATCACCAAGCTGCTGTGGCAGCGTAGCAAGCCTTGGTTTGTGCTCTGATCCAGTGGTGGGACTCATGGGCTGTCGTTATCTCCATCTAGCCTACTTCCAGTCTCATCCGTCCTTTATCCTTTTTGATTTGGTTCTGATGTTTGAATGTTTTAGCTGTCAACCAAATGAAGACTTTCATAGGAAGCTTAAAGAGCCAGGAAGATTGACCTGAAACTGGTCATGCAAGGGTCTGATTATTTCTGTTCAGTTGAAGAAGATAGCTCCATTTTCAGTGTCAGCATTACTGTCATGCTTCAGGTTTTCTACCATCATCCTCTTCTTACGACTCCCATTGAAATCAAGAGGAGCTTGTATGAAGCAGCAGGATAGTTTGTAATCAACAGCAGGGTATTGCATTTACAATGATTTCATTTAATTTGCTATAATTGGAGTTGAAGTGCAGAAATCGTGTGTAGTTGTGTCTCATGGTAAGAAGCTGGAATTTTCATAAGTGTCTGTAATATTTTGGTGTCCGACTTTCCTTGGAGGTTAATGAATGTTTAAGAATCTGTATTGTCATACATTTTGAGTAACTGCAGTTTAACATTGATTAACAGAATGCTGATAGGACGTTTACAGTTCTAATACAGATTTGGTTTTGTCCCTAAACACATGTAACACATTCTTGTCTCATTTTGGCTGGTGGCCTTGTTTCCTGTGTTATAGTAGCTCCAAGCAGCTCCTGTCAAAATTTAACATGGAAGATGCTGGGTAAACACAGATTAAAAAGTATTTCCATCATCTCACAGGATGCAATCTGTTTCATTTGGTAATTCTAGTTAAAATGACAAATTAGACTGTAAAATCATGGCATTATCTGAAATATATGAAAAGCAGCTACAGCTTTTCATGGTTTCAGAAGTGTTATCTTTGCAGCTGCTGATAATCTTGCATTGGTGTTGGACGATGTACTGGAAGACAGGAGCTGTGACAGCCACAACTTCAAGACTCCTTGCTTATAGGTCAAGATGAGGTTGACTGGTAATAAAACCAAGTATTTTTATTGTCATAGGAGGAAGGTCCTACCTTGTATGTTTTTTTTCAATGAGCTGGCTGTCTAACTTGACAGCTGTCTTCAGGAGAACCAAGATTCAGAAGAGGGATAGAAAGAAGAGAGAAATATTACAGTTCTTTGGGGTTTTACGTATTTAGTTGTTGTCCGACACAAAAAGTATCCCTTCGACGTAACACTGAGATCATAGGCCCGGGGTGGGTTCAGGTCTCCAGGTACGTGGGAGTTTCCGAGGATCAGGGCTTTTCTGGCACAGTTCTCAACTGGAAGCAAACCTAGCTTTGCTGGTGGTCTTTTGTTGAGCCTTTAATATATTGGACTGCATGGTGCAGTTCCATGGGTTGCTGGTGGGCCTGTTCTTGGTCCTTCTGAAATGATGGAAATTTTCTAAAGGTAGAGGACAACCTATACTGTGCCCACAAGTTTTCTGATTCATGACAGCTATGGACCTACTTAAAAGTATTTTATAGCACTGAACTTACTACTAGATACTTTACTTTTTGAGGTATGCAACAGTTTTACTAACTTTCTGTTGCACTTTTAGGGGAAGGAAAAAAAACTTGTCAGGTTATTCTATGTTGTACATGCATATAAAAGCCAATGCTTCTCTGTAAGACCTGTGAAATATCACCTGTGCAACATAGAAACCTGGACAATAGCAAAAGGAGAAAAACTTCAGCCCAGTTAATCCTATTCAGCACAAAGAAATCCAGCTGACATGCTAGAAGTCTGAATTTTAAGAAGATAGAGAACATTGCTTAGAGATACAACTATTTTAATTGAAGTATTTTGGAAAGTAAGGAAACTTACTCAGGCAGCTGAAGCTAATTTCAAATACATTTTGTTATAAAATAATTTTTCAAGTCCTCCCTTAAATACTTTTTAAGATAGTACCATAACTTTCATACTGTCAGGTGATTAGTCATTTAGTCACAAAGAGGAATTTCTTACGGTAAGAAAAGTTTTGGTATTTTAGACTGGGATTTTTTCATTTCTGTAATGGGGTGAAATATTTCACTCAATCATACGGATTTGTTTGCAAATCATGCATTATTGAAAGTCCCAGTGATTATCCAGCAGAGTTGCTAGTGTATGATTATTCACGCTTGCTCCTGCTGATGTCTGCTAAAACTTACAGATATTTCATCTGTAAGCTTGTTATATATAGGTGCCGACTATAAGCAAGGATGTCTGCTAAAACTTGAAATATCTGTAAGCTTGTTATATATAGGTGCCGACTATAAGCAAGTCCCTGGGTGTTTTAACCATGTTTTGAAATGGAGTGTATTTATATAGGGGGGTTGTGGGGTTTTTTTTTTTTTGTTGTTTTTTTTTGGTTTTTTTTTTTTTTTTTTTGATGTTGTGGTGGGTTTTTGGTTTTGTTTTGATTTTTTTTTTTTTTATTACTAGTACTTACAAACCAAACTTCATAATTGTTTTGTGTGATTTAAAGACATTGTAGCACTTATAATGCTGATTGTGGAATAGCTCCTTTGCTTTATTCTTCCCTATGAAATCGCAATTCTCCTCTCTTTCCCTCTTCTCAGTATTTCAAATTGTGCAGTAGATACAGGTTTTTAATCAGTATTCGATCAGAAGATTTGTTTTGCTATACAGTGTGTCATAAATTAAGCAAAACATACAGTAAGCTAGTTTTACTTTTTTTGTCTTTTGCAGAAAGCTTTCAGGCAGATAACTTTTAATGTCAGGAGAAAAGACAAGGGCATAAATTCTTGCCATTGCACTTTGACATGTTACAATAAAACATGTGAAGGCTAAGGTCTTTTTTGTTAGGCAGGGTGATCTGCAAGGATCGCAGTTGCTCACAACTGGACTTAGTGACAGGAGTGGTTATTGACTTGCCCTTTCTCATAGTTGTGTCATGTTTCATCAGCCTTTGAAAATCTTGAAGCTATCAAAATAATTCCTGAGGCTCAAATAGCATAACATTACATATTAAGAAGTATTGACCAAACAGATTTTATGCTTTACTTGAAATGATGGTTCCAGTTCTTGCAAGGGGAAGGTCAGCCTAGACTCAAAATATGATTAAATAGGTGAAAAATACTTTCACAGGTGGAATTTTTTAAATGTTTAGAGAAAAAAAATTAAAATCACTGGATTATGTAGGTGAATACCACAAAGATATTCATAACCAGACAATAAGAAATCTTAGTTAAAGAATTTAGGGCAACTGAAGTTCCCAAGTACTCATTAAATTCTGAAATCTTAGAGGTACCTTCTTGAATTTTTTATGAAAGCATTTTGGTTTTTGGAAGACTATTAAATGAAGGTCCCATTTAACAGTCTTGTTTAAGATCCAGGCTGGGACCCAAGCCTGGAAATACATCTTTACTTTAACGGATCTGTAGCGTAGAGCTGTCTCTGATATATATCAATTTGTCATAGTTGGTAAAGTCCCACCGCCTCCTTTTTTCTTCTTCAAATTTCATAAAGTATATTCTCCTCTACTGTTTTAGTGTTGTGCTTTATAATCAAATTTTTGTTTAATCTCTGATACTGAGCACAGCAATGAAAAAATGCGATGATATGGCCGTTCTGCAATGGAAATGGAATATATTACAGAATATGGAACTTCAGTCCCACACTTCTCTCCTGTACTTTAAATCTTAGTATTTTTAGATCATCGATGTAGTTATTGGTTTCTAGTGCCAAGTAAGACAGATTGTTTCACAGCAGGTAAACACAATTTTGGATATTATAGAAGTTTTCTTAAAATCATATTTGAACTTGTGGAGACTTCAATCTGTATAACAAGATTTAAAGTACTCAAAAAACCCTCACTGTTTTTCTGATTGGGTTTTTTTAATGTCCTTTTTGATTAAATATATACATTTTTCTAGTTGAGATTTAATAGGACATATTCCTTAGAGAAATTGGCTTGAAGATTTGTTTTCTGCTGTGTGTTCATTGCTCTCTTTTATTAGTTTGTGTGTCATGAAGCTTTCTGGCTGGGCATATGTGGAGTGGCCAATTACATTTTTAACAAAACTGCTTAGCTCTCTCCCATACATGTGTCATAATTTCTTCCCCGAAAAACACAAACAGACATAGAAACACTGTTTCTGCCTTTTCTTTTGTTCACAATATCGCATGGAGCCTGGAATTACCTACTGGAAAAGGCAAAACATAATGCAGGAACCACAGGGTATCTGGCAAGGTATTTTCAGAGGCTAAAGCTACAAATCTGTGAACTGGCACTGCCAGTTCTGTAAATCTGGGTTTCTGCCTTTTCTCGCTGACTATTTTAACTGCTTTTCAAGAGGATTTCTTCCTCTTGCTGGCCATTAAGGTGACAGTACAAAATAACCTGATTGGTATTTTATAGTTGGATTTTTTGTTTGTTTCTTCAGGAATTGGTTGCGATGTCTAGCATATCGTACTGATGCTGCTAACGAAGAAATGGGAAGTATATCAGTACATATATTAAGATGGGTTTTTAACATAGGAGGAGAATCTTAGCAATATTTTTAGAGATGACAAGGGAATTGACAAAAGATATAAACCTTGATTTCTTTGTTACTTCTACAAGTGAGCATAAGCCGAGGATATCTGGCACTTAAGTGCTGGGAGCATTGCACAGAAATGTGTAATGGTTTCATTGGCTTTTATAACGTGCATTTAATCATTAGGTATTCTGACTTCTAATTTATGCTTATAATTGGCATTTTTCTTCATTTTCTTTTGAAACCGTGGCAATATAGAGCATCAAATACAATCCATAGAGAGGTTAAGGCTTCTTTTTGTAATGTGTGGTATTTAATACTTAACTGTGTTGCCTGAGATGAGCCAAAATGGGACGAACAAAATGAGATTAATGTCTTTACAGAAAATACAACCTATATTAAACTGTAAAGATATGTAAAATAAGTACATAAAATGTACATTTTTATATAAATGTTTAGATACTTATATCTATTATGCGTTTATAAATTCTCGGTAGTATTAGGAGAGTAAGATAATGTCTCTGTCTTAATTTTCTTTTTCTTCAGAAGGGCTTAAAAACGAGAAAACAGGGGGATGTGAATCTAACAACATAAAGTAGTAATTCTCAGGAGATTCAAAGTTAAAAACAAGGGGCATCTCCAGATTTGCTTGAAAATTGCCAAAATGTTGTCTATACCTCTTGCAAGATTTTAGACAAAATAGTGGTGTCTAGCAAAATAAGCTTACTTGATGAGGTTTTGTCTATGTAAGCTGTTCTCACTGGACGTTACTCTCTTAGGTCTATTAAGATCCAGAAGAAGCCATCAACTAAGCATTTGTATTCCTATATATTTTCTGATAAACACAATCAAGGAGAAATTTTAGGAGTGGTCTGATGTTGATAAAGATAAATTAATTGAAAATAATAAAATAATCTTGTATTGGGAAATCGCAAAGGATCTAGCCTTTGCCTTTTGTAGAGCAGACTATCCTAATTGGTTGGAATATGGGCTTGGAAAACTCTGCATTAAAACAAGCTTGACACCAATCATCTTTGAATATGGAGAGTATAGTAGCACAGTTTCTGAACAGCAAAGTTAAATGGGGGGGGGGAATATCCCATCATGTATGGTGGGGTTTTTTGTTGTTGTTTTTTTTAAACCTTATATAGATTTACAGCTTTTTTTTTCCACCCTCTGGAAAGAAGAATTTTTCTTTAGCTGTAGGCTAGTTTTGTTTCCGAAAATAGTATTAATACAAATAGGAATAGCTACTATGTTTAATTCTAGTAATCAACAGATACTTTTGGAGGGAAATAATACATTTTTTTTTATTTCTTTCAGTTCTTATGTGAAAGCTTTTTGCTGCTTTGCAGTCAGTGTTTGTCCGCTAAGGCAATTCTAGTGGATAATGCAGGTCTGTTTCATCAGCATAATGCTCCTTTGCTGTTAGCAATTATTTTCTTTCAGGGTTTGCCAATTAAGCTAGCACTGGTGAAAATGCACCTAATTTGTCAAGAAATGGCAGGATGAAATATAGGGGCCATTATATAAGTTGGGAAAGAGAAGAATCAGGAAAAGCATATGTGAGACTTGGTGATACTTGGCCCATTCCTGCAGCATTTTCATTGTGGTTCTTCCTTCATCCACTGGTGATGATGGAAGAAGTGTAAAACAATTGGTCATAACTTACGAGTCATCCACATCCTGAGTATTATGTTTTTTAAAAAAAAACAAACAACTTGCTTTGAGAGAAGCTGCCCAGAAGGTTTTGTGTAAAAACTATGTTAGTAGTGTACAAAAGTGCTTGCTTTTGTTTTGTTTAGGTGTTGTTTCTCACACCCCACACCCCCTTCTTGGGCTCCACTGGTTTGTGTTTGGCACACTGGTTATTAGTGAATGAGACATGATGGCTTAGCTGGCCACTCCTTTATTACCTGCAATCTGCTTAGTCCAAATTCTTCAAAGGCATATATGCTCAAAATGCAGAGTTGGGGTGCTCAGGTTTTCTAGTAAAGTCCTTAAGCTTTAGGAGGAACTGAGTAAAGAAACAGGTTAAGGTGAGCTTATAGTTCCTGTGTGTAAAGCAAAATGGACTTTATCTGTGGCTACCTGAGAGGATAGAAAGGTCAAAGAGAAGGCATCAAAGGAAGACAAGAGTAGGGATAGCTTGACTTGGAGAAACAAAAAATGTTTCAAGAACTTCTTCATTAAACTAATATATATAGTTCAAATTAAAATGAATGTAAGCTATGTATTATTTCAGATTTCATTAATGTGTAACAGTGTATCATGGTGTACCACAAATGGCTTGAATTGTCTCACCAAGACTGTGCTGGATACCTGAGTCCCACCGCTTCGGTCTGTGACAGCTCCCAGGCTCTGCAGTAGCTCTGATTGCCCTCAGCCCAACTGAGACCCCTCTGCAGGGAACCCACGCTCTTTTATGCTGTGTTGTTCATCAGCGTATCATACTGAAATGATGATATGCCTTCTGGGGTATTCTTATGACACTTACTGTCTTTAAACTGGTTTTAGCGTTCATGAAAACAGAGCTCCTCTAGTGCATTCACCACTGTGCATCAATGGGTGGAGGAGCGTCTGCAGAGTGCAGTCCTGGTGGAGGAAGAGCATGAGAGAGATCTAAGGAAATGTTGAAGCAGACCATCAATCGATAAAAATTGGACTAGATGCACATAGTAATGGAAATAGCATATATATGTTTAACTGTCGATTAAAAGGAATTGGCTTCTTTAAACCTAACAGCAAGTAATGAGGTGACATACAGTTATTTCCCACAGGAAGAGAGAACTATCAAGACATCAGGAAAGCTATTTAAAGAACAACTATTGGCACAAGAAGAAAAATGTACAAAGTATTTGATGTATACAGTGGGGTAATGGAGAAAGTGTCCTGCCAAGACAGTGAGGTTCTGGAACATCCTTACAGTAAAATTACTAGAGCATCCTCCCTAGACCCCCTCTAAGCTTAAAATAAAGCTGATCAGTCTATATAAAGGACTTCATGATACAATTATTTTTGATAGCTGAGAAACAGACTTATTATGTGGGAAGATGAGTTTGGGTCCCCCTTTCCCTCTCTATTTGCCTATGTTGGCTATTGTTTTCCTGACAGGATTTGAGGAAAATGACTTTTTTGTATTGCAAGGAGACTTGGGTGCATTGAAGGGATAGCTGGGAACCACTGTGTCTCTGCGTTTGGAGTCACGGGACCTGTGCTGTTTTCCACCACCTAACACTCAGACTAGTTAGTTTAATGACTTTGATTTTAGGGAAATTTGTCAGGTTTATGTCTGGGAATGAGATACAAATTGGTGTACGTGTTTGAAATGCATGAGGCGGTGTTGAAGGCTGAGCTAAAGCAAACAACTTGTTCCAAGAATGCCAATTTGTACATCTGATTAGCTTGTTAAAAGTTTGGGTGTTACTCTGTTCTTAGTAAACTTAACTGACTGACATTTATTAGCCCAACCACTCAAAGCCTCCTATCTTTTCATGCTGATCCTGGGAGACTTCAAATGGTCATCGTGACAGATAAAAGAGCATTTTTTTTGAGCCTTTTTTAAGTATTAAAACAAAACAGGCTTTCCCTAGAGGCCATCTATATTTATTTTCCTGGGTAAAGCATCTAGCTTTGCAGAAATAACACAAGCTGGAGGGAATATCCTTGTTACTACTTGGCTGAAGATGATGACATTGACATGAGGTCTTCTGACAGGGGATTATAGTGGAAAATATTGGTGGTAATCTGTAAGGAACAAGAGGATCCCTTGGAAAAAAGGAATCAGGTGTGAATAACAAAAAAATTGCTTTGTTTCTGTTTCATGGTTTTTGTTTTGGTTTGTTGTTGTTATTACACTGTTCTCATCCCTGTTGTAATTTGCAAATACTGGATTTTGTGTACAGGTTTGGAGGAAAGCCAGTGCTATTCCAAGATAGAGGTTTCAACTGAGGTACTGTTTCTCATATCATGACCTCTTAAAAGACAAGCGGTTGTTCCATAGGATCTGAAATCTGATCCAATATATTTCAATCTGCCCCGTTTTCATCAAATTTGACCACTGTTGCCACTGATGGTTGGTTGGTTGCTGGCCTCCTTAAGGTAGGTCAGTGGCCTCTGCGCTGTTGCTTGTACACAGATGCTCATGTTTCTGTAACTCCTTGAAAAAAAAAATTGCATCTGCTGACAGTCTCTGCTAAAGTGCCAACAGTAAATGAATCTAAATAACCTTTTTCCCCGCAAAGGTCTGTGGCACGTAGGAGCAGAAGATGTAGGCAATCGCTACGTCTGTTTTTGTAGTGATGATGGAGAGGAGACAAACTGAAGGCAAGAGGAGGTGGCAAAAGAAATAGGCTTCAAATGTTTCCTTCAAAATATTTGTTCCCCTTGTTTTTTAAGGTTTAGTTTTCAGTCTTTTAACAACCAATAAGCTCATAGTATGCCATGTATTTCACAGACTTAATTTTTATTGTATTTTTATATTTTTTACATACTAAAGCATTTTGATGTGAGAGCTGGCAGGATTATTATCCTGCTATGCTAATACACAGCAGCAAACTTGGCTTCCAAGTGTGTATGTGTATTTCTGTGGGAAAACAGTGAGAAGGAGCACATGGTACTACCTGTTTGATGATGTAGGTCCTTCTATTGGGTCTGCATGGCAAAGTTTTGATAGTGGGAGGGGGAATTATGGAGGTGGCTTCTGTGAGAAGCTGCCAGAAGTTTCCCCATGTCTGACAGAGCCAATGCCAGCTGGATCCAAGATGGACCTGCTGCTGGCCAAGGCTGAGCCCATCAACGAATGTGGTAGCACCTCTGGGGTAACAGAGTTAAGAAGGGGGGAGAAAACTGCTGGGGGAACAGCAGCCAGAGAGAGGAGAGAGATGATGTGAGAGGAACAACTCTGCAGACACCAAGGTCAGCGCAGAAGGAGGGGCAGGAGGTGCTCCAGGCACCAGAGCAGAGATTTCCCTGCAGACCCTGCAGGTCCATGGTGGAGCAGATATCCACCTGCAACTTGTGGAAGACCCCATGCCAGAACAAGTGGAGGCACCCAAAGGAGGCTGTGACCCTGCGGGAAGCCCATGCTGGAGCAGGCTCCTGGCAGGAGCTGTGGCCCCGTGGAGAGAGGAGCCCAGGCTGGAGCAGGTTTTCTGGCAGGACTTGTGCCCCCATGGGGGACCCA
>VXBL01002595.1:638104-665118 GCA_013400195.1 Aramus guarauna
AAAAATCACATTTAAGTGTACTTTCTCACTGTTTCCTCTATTGACTTGAAATGAAACAAATCCAGCTGTCCTCTTAGCTCATAAGCATAGAGAGGTTTTTCTATTTTTTTAATTTTATTTTTTTTTGGGCGGGGGGGGAGCAAAAACCAGGTTTTTTAGCAGGGGCACATTTACATGTTCTACTGCTCTACAATGATGCTTATGCAGTAGACAAGCAGGTTATTTTATCAGTTGTTCTGTTGTAGGTATACGCTTTCTGCTTAAGTTGCGTTACTCAAGATGCGTGGCTCTTGTTCTGCTTTCATTTGTATTTTCTATTGTTTAATGGAGAATGAAAAGGAGAATAATATAAAGAGACTGTATTAAGCATAGCATGGTAGTTTATAATGTACTGCACAGGACCTGTATTAAATGTCAGAAAGACTGGCAGGTTTTGAGGTAAAATCCCTGTCCGGATTGCACCCCGATGCCAGGCAGAGGAGGGCTTCCCGTTACAGCCTCTGGTCTTACCTGGCTTTGACCAGCCGCAGCAAAGATTTCTTTGAACATATTGAAACATTTATGGGAGATAAAATGCCTCCCTGGACCTCAGCATCCATTTCCTAAAGACACAATTGGCTTGGTGTAACGAATTGGATAGGAATTGCACTTTTGCTGTCCTTTTATTAATGAATGCGGCTCAGCTTTGCCATGGAAAGCTGGACCTGCAGGCTCCTCCTTGGACTGGCTGAAGGATACAGGAGGTTTCGTGCCAACCGAATTGCTTTGCTTTCACGTTAGAGGAGAAAAAGCTTGTTTTTGGTTTGGATTTTTTTTTTTAAGCTATTATTTTATCTTAATGGTTTACAAAGCACAGGGAATTAATTACCAGAGAATGTACGGTACATTGCCGGAACTACTGAGTATGGATTGTACTGCAGACTTGATGTTTGTATTTATATTTGAATACTTGCCTTCATTTTCCTGTATAGGGAAAACACTTGTTTACCTGTATTACTTGATCTTGAACGCTTACCTGATGGTTCACTATGTCCTTACTTAAAAGGAATGTTGCCTTTAATGTTATACTATTGACCAAGAAGTGTATTATTGCAATTTGAACATTTATTTTGTTGTTCACTATACTTACCTTGTATCAATGTATTTATTAACATTGTATTTTATTATTGAGAAAATCAATAAAAATCTAAGAAAATACACAGTGGCTTCCTTTCACGACTCTACAGCCCTTTTGTGTGTTTTTTCTTAGTGCAAATGTGTAAGTATTATGTTATGTGTAAGACAGTATCTACCGTATGTTCATATGTGTGCTTATCCATAAAGTCTGTCGTTTTTCTTTTCATAAGTGCATTTTAACAACCACTGTGAAGGGTAGGATTAATGTCCTGGGAACAGCGTGGCCAGTTACATTTTTCTCCTGTTTTGAAAAGCTAGCGGCGCAGTCGCTGTGCTCCAGGCAGTGCAGGGAATCAGAGTTATCCTTCGGGGTCTTTTGGCAGTCGCTGATCCAAAGTTTGTTGTTTGAATGAGAAATCGAACTGCCGTTTGAAGTGAAAGAAAGCAGGCGTAACGTTAGTCCTCTGAGTGTAACTGAGCAGGTTAGCAAACATTTTTCTATGTATCCTTATCTCGAATGACCAGGAGGTCCCAATTTTTCCCTCTGTACGCTCAGTTTTTCTCCAATACTGTCAGCCAAAACTAACAGAAGTAGGGATTAAGGATGGTAGTTCAGGTTAAATTTTGGCTCTAGGGCTTTGTTTCTCTTCTACAGTGCTTTTCATCTCAAGTCTTCTGTGCCACATTCGAACTTCACAAAAAGTCAATAATGATTAAGCTGAGAAATAACCCAATTTCTGTCTTACTGTGGCATGTTTATGCTGATATCTTGTTCTGTTAGGATCTTGTCTTACATGTGTTGTGGTGGCTGAATTGCAGTTCTTTAAAAAAATTCAGAAACCTAAAATTTGTAATAGTTATTGAAAGCATCTTTTGAATTCATAATGGTCTGGTTGCTAAAAAACCCCACCCCTTACTTTAAATACTTTGTATTGATCTTTTGGTATGCTAGTATTCTTTCAAAAATCGTGAAGGAAAGGAATTTTACTAGCATTCAAGAAACTCTGGTTTCCCCAGTATTAGTGAATTTGGTTTTCATTAACATGACGGATGCCAAAAAATTACCAGGCATGCAGTACTCTCTTCTATTAAAGAAAACTGCATTACCAGGGAGTTTTGTGACAGCTTAATTCAAATGTGCATTTTCACATTACTTAAGCATATATTATTATTATGGCCATTTTTTCTTCAAAAGAATATGAACACAGAAGTACGCTTCTTTTAGTTTTTTTTTCTAACCAGATTGGTATTTCTTGAAATATATAAATTATGCCATGGTAACTTCAAACGAAAACAAGTTGTATTTTTGCTAAAACAAAGCTAATATCAAGTAATGTTGTAAGAAATAACAAGTTTTTTAAAGCAAACTGGAAAACACAAAACGACTTGAATTCTCAGTTATATAAATTTTTAAAGCCGAAGCATGTTTTCAAAGGGATTGACAGTCTTTGAAATACTGAATTTTTGAGGGTAAAACTAGTAATGCCTTGGAGAAGTTCACTTACCACAACTTGTTTGAAAATCGCAATGCACATTTCACCCCTTTTGCTAAAGGCAGGTTTGCGTGTGTCTTTAAATATAAAGCACCTGATAAATTAGTAAATTAGTAAGCCTCTTGTATAGGACTGAGTTTATAATTTTCTGGCACTCTTCAACTATCAGAGCCTGAAAGCTCAGTCTAGCTGATACTGCGCTTACATGTGCAAAACAGTTTGTATGAACCCACAGGATTTTTTAGTGTGTGTGTGTGTAAGTTATATTTTCCAGGCATCTATCCATCGGTCATCATTTAACATGTGTAGTATTTGTTAAATTGTAGAATTACTGAAGAAAGCCTGTATAAAACTTATTTCACTGTCCTAATAAGTCTTAAGTGAGAATTACTAAAGTGTAGGACAATATAGTGCTGTTACTATAGGTAGACTAAAATTCTATAGTATTCAAATATTAGGGAAGAAATACACTTACCACTAGAATTTGGCCTCTAAGCTGTCATTATATTCCTGGAAAAAAAATCATTTTTCAAATAGGAAAGAAATGTATCTGGCTTCAGCTTTTCTAGCTGCACATAGTGTAACGCAAATCGCTGCAGGTTGGAAGCCATGGAGAGCATACTGAATCTGGCCCTAAATTTATCTTTCTTTTTTTTCCCCCAACAGGAATCAATCCAACTACAGCTTTCAAGTTTTCCTAGCTTGCAAGAAGAAGATAAATCTAGTAAAGATGACTCCGAGAAAGAAAAAGAGAAGGATAAAAATAAAGAAAAAGATAAAAACAGTGAAAAAACCAAGATCAGAATGTTATCGAAAGGTGAACTTAAAAACTATTTAACTTGCCATAATTACTCTTATAAAAAGAATTGTGTGTTGTTGTAAGCATGCATTTCTTTATATGTGTACAAATACACAGAAGTCTTTTCATATATTGAGAATATTCAGAACCTGAAATGTGTATGGATGAGAGTGTTTGTTTTCCATACAAACATCAAGCTTTGAAAGTGAAGAAGCTTTCCAAACTGAGGTTTTGTATGGTGGTTATTAATTTTATTTTAATGTAAAATCATTCTTCTGAATACTTAACCATGTTGGTATAAACACACACACATATATATGTAAATATATGTACGATTATATAATAAGGTAAGTGGTAAGACTCTAATACACTTTTTTCCCCATTAATAATAATATACTGACATGTAGTTTGTGTAATGTAGGCAGTAGAGAGTAATCCTCTTCACTATTGCTCCTTTCTCATGGCAGATTTCTCTCAAATACTGTAAGGAAATCCATCCATGACCTTTAACCTGCATTGCAATCTACTGTTATCGCCTACTAAGACTTCTTCAGAAAAGACTTTGTATCAAAATTTGGTATTTTAGAATTCTTTTTTTTATTAATCCACGATACAAAGTTGCAGTGTAATCTCTTAAAAATAATCATTGCCTACCTGGGTGTAGATCCGCAGCTGGTGTGAATTGTCAGTTGGCTTCAATGGAGCTCTCACAGTTCACGCCAGCTTGAGGATCTGTGTGTACTTTTGAGTCAGGCGATACAGCAATGCTGAAAAATTAATTCTGACTACTGTCACGCATCCCTATTACCCACCCACTCTCGGGCGTCACTGGATTTCAGTTTGTTAATGCAAATAGAATTCCCGCTGGCACGATGCCTCATTTGTCATGTGTACAGCATTTATTAAGTGATGCAAAGAGACATTGATGAATAAAACTTTTTAAAATTTATTTTTATTTAGTAGTTTAAAAGAAGAATTTGGCAGGGTCTTGAGTGGCATTGAAGGTTTCCTGTGATTTTTTTCAAATGACCATCAGTTTCTGTTGCTGTCTAGTTTTGGTGCTGCGTTCTCAGTAGAATGGTACAGAAGAACTGTGAATGTCCACCTGATGCTTCCGAGCATAGTTCTTTTTTTTTTTTTTTGTCTGAACTCCAAATGAATACTTTCTTTCCAAACATATGTTTTCAGATTATTACTGGAAAATGGATTTTGGTTTATAGCATAGCTTGATCATAACTGTTGAAATGAAGTAAATGAGGAGGGGTGTTTGTTTTTATTTTTCAGATTGCAGTCAAGAATATACAGACTCAACAGGCATAGATTTGCATGAGTTTCTCATTAACACATTAAAGAATAATCCCAGGTAGGTATTCTCTGCATTAGAGCTGAAATTATAGCTGGTGGTCTTCGAGTTCCTGTAACTGGACACTGTCTTTTATATAGTCCTGGAGGTGGTTATGAAGGAAAACGTAGAGGAGGTAGGCTGTTCACTGAGCAAAAAGCTATAAAAAGTCATCGACTTCTACTCCCCCATCCAGTCACCCGTTGCTGAATTTCGCTTTCAGCAACATCTGGTCTTTGTCCTTACCTTCTTGCATATAGCTCTACACGATGTTAGGAGTAATATATTATAACCATTGCAGTTGGAGATTTGTTTATGAATGTAAAGTAGTTTTCTTTTGGCATTGCTGTACACAATTAAAATCCTGTGCACGGTGCCAAAGTCTTCTCTCGATATTCCCATAGTTTTCATTAGGAGCAACAAGCTCATCTCATCGTTAAATTTGCCTCTAAATGTCTAAGGAAGGAACTGTAACATTTTTATATGTTGCAATTTTCAATATTCATTTCAATTGAACCTGTTGAATAGGTGCCACGTAAATCTGCAATTATAGGAGAACTAGGAATAATTGGGTACCTAACAGCTTGCATAACCTCTTGTATAGATGATGGAAGGTCCTTGAATTGTTTTATCTGCACGAAATGAGAAAGCTCAAAAGAACTAAGGAGTGATGGACTCTTGTCAAGCTTAGAAAAGATGTATTTGTGGAAATATGCTGGGGAAGTTTTTGAATGTTTTTGGCAGGAGAGGGGAACATCTGAGACCTTCCAGTTGAAAACAGAGCACTTTGACTGAGAAATGCTGCGGCATTGCCTCCCGGGAGCCATAGTTCAAAGGCATTGTTCTCCATTCTACTCTCTAACTAGATTAGATGTGCCCAGTCTTTTTGCCTGCAGATCAATGCCTTGTGGAAGATGTGTCTTGGACAAAATGTAGAAAATTTCTGTGGGTAGCAGCTCTTCTCATGAAAGAGCCAAGTTAGCTGGAAATCTCATTTTCCATCCAGGAAAAAAAAAAAGGGTGAAAAAGGACCAAAGCTATCCGTAGCAGTCAGTCTTCCTATGCCAATGCCTTGATCGCAGCCTGTTGGGGCTCGAAGTACTCTCAGACCATAGTTGAGCTCAAGGAAGAGCTAAATCTGTCATGTGTGTCAGTGAATATCAGTGAAGGTGCAGCAAAGCAGGTATCAATCTTCTCCAGATGCACCAGCATTTAATTTTTAATCAAGATGGCTGACAGCGCTTTCAAAATTGCCTTACAAACATTGATATATTCATTTTTTCATCTAAAATGTCTGTTGATTGTTGATGCTACAAATCTTTGCATTTCTTTTTGACAGGGACAGAATGATACTCTTGAAAATGGAACAGGAAATTATTGATTTTATTAGTGACAACAAGTAAGTCGAGTTCCACAGCTGGTTATTAAGTCACCTGTGCGTGTAGCAATGCAAGGTGTGCAAGGGATACACTCATGTGGACCACAGTGCTCCTGAGTGCTGTTACTGGCACGCTGCAAGATCAGGCTTTTATTTCCTAACGTCTGGTGGTACTGCTGAAAATACTGTAGATGTAAATAAAAACCTTTCTGCTCTTCATTGCATCATAATTGCACTGGCTCTGCTCATTTAGGTCCAAAAATATAATTAAAGCTTTCAGCGCAGAGGATGATAACGTATGCTACCTCATGGGTTTTCCTTGTGTGCTGTGCAATTCTAATGCATTGGAAAATAAAACTGAACTTGGGTGGAGGGATTCTTGCAACCATCACACTCTTTAAAATAAAATGTTTCTGCAGCTTTAAAAATAGAGAGGCAGAATAATAGCAGAGGAAGAAATTATGCTGACGGGAAATAAGCATTTTGTCAGTAAGAGAGAAAAAAGGAGTACTTGCCAAACTAGATCTTTCCAGCATCGCCCTGCATCTGACCTTTGGGAGACAGGCAGAAAGCTGTTGCCAGTATCTCAGCAAATCTGCAGGATTGTTTGCGCAGGGAAGCATGAGCGCGTGTGCGGGGTCGGGAGATGAGTTCTTCCCAATATACAGAATACTCAGTCGATACCGTGAAGCGTGAGCTTTGTTTGTCCCAGTGTAGTGCATGGAAATATGCTTATTAGAAACTCTAAAATTAATTCCTTTTTTTTTTCTGCCTTCTCATAGCAAACGTTTATCTGTAAATGCACAAAGGAGAAATTTTCAGATTTTTGTCCACTGAATTATTAAATGTATTGCTATTGTCATTTAATTATAGCTTAGAGGGATATCTAATTATCAATGCAATTTTTATTTTTTTTTCCAGTAATCACTATAAAAAGTTCCCTCAGATGTCGTCATATCAGAGGATGTTAGTGCACAGAGTGGCAGCTTACTTTGGAATGGATCACAATGTGGATCAGACTGGAAAATCCGTAATTATCAACAAGACCAGCAATACAAGAATGTAAGTAGCAACACTGTTGTGTTTTTCCTTGTTCCCTTTCACAAGAGCTGGTTTGTACCATGACTGCGTGGTGTATTTTTTTTTAAATTTTTTATATATATTTTTTTTTATTTTATTTTTGTATCAAGAGTGAGTGCTGTTTACTTCTTTCTAGGGTGGGAGGGGAGGACAGGGCTCACATTGTGAGGTTATTTAAGGATACAAAGATGCATAAGGAGAAATCAACCCAAGTTGTCTCTTGCGAGAAACTTAATGCAGTGTCTTGGAATGTTACTTTCACTGACTCCTTAGTGCCACCACTTTGCTACAGACATGAGCCTGTTGCTTTACATGTCACCTGATATGATACGGCTGTATTCCTAAATAACCCAAACGTATTTGGAAGATTGCCTCTTCCCTGGCCTTCCCTGGTCCTGGCTCTCCCTGCTTCAAGAGTTGTTTTCTGCCCAACCTGGTTATTTAGGATTTGGTTCCCCTCCACCACCTGCCACCATTCATTCCCTTCTCCTCCTCTTCTCCCCTCCTGGTTCCACTTTATTTTCTCTTCAAATCTCCTCATTTGACCACAGAGTTTTTGTGGGATACAAATTCCTTCTGATGGTTCAAATGCATTGCAAAATTCCTGGCAGGTTAAACGTTAAACTTTGTGCTGGCGTGCTTTATGCTCTCCTCTGTGAGCCTGTATACAGCTAGCAAAAGCTCGGTACGAGGTTCCCTGGCTAATTCAGCAAAGATGCAGTCATGTGTCCTTGCCTAATCAGCATCAATTGTTCTGCTGAGTGCCACGTGTGTATTAACCGTGATGGAACTGCAGCCTTCCTCTCCCTCTTTACCTATAAACTACATAATGAAGAGGAAGTAATTACAAATGGATAATGAAGTTTTGGTATCTGGTATTGGAACAGGAAAGCCCCATTTGAAAATTGTGTACTTCCTGTATTCAATTAGTAGGAGAAATAAAAACATTTATTTCATTTACATATCCAGTACTTAGGTGATTTACTTAGACTCAGTTGCAGAGAGTTGTTTTGTGTTTTTTTAAAATGTTATTAGCTTCTCCTGTAGAAGGCTAGAAGGGCTACCTAATTTTGCAAGATCAAAACATGAGGCAGATGCATTGTTTTTTATGTCACTGAGCCCTAAAAATCTTTTGTGTGTGAGATAAATTTAAGATGATGGACAATTTATTTTGGATTCTTTTCATGAGCTATCCCTGACATACTTAGGCATCTCTAAAACAACACTTAGACATCAATGGTTTTAAAGATCTGAATAAAGCGTGCGCTAACAATCTGATTTTCAGAAGTCAAGAGAATGAGACTGGCTTGATTAAACTAACACTCAGGCTGCTAAGGCTTAGCCTCAGGATCAGGTAATACCTGCCCCTGTGCAAGGGCTATGTTTGGGTATGGATAAGAAAAAGCTGGGTATGCAGCAAACTGGTGTTCATTTTTGAGTTGTAAATGAGGAAGAAAAAATTAGGCTCAAGGCTAATCAATCATATCATATTTGAATCAATCAATCATATTTGAATATCAATCATATTTGAATGCTTTTTTTAGGCATTCTTCTCTCTTTACAGTTCTCCCTTTTCCCTTCACGTTTGTGTCACCTCTGTAGTGCACCGACTGCTACAGATCTTTCCTCACAGCATTGCTTTCTCCTGGTCAACTTGATAATGTGAGAATATCACATTAAATATCTGAGAATGCCTTGCTTTGCCGTGTGGCTCTGCATTACAGAGCTGGATAGTACTGGGAGCGCTGTTGGAAGTGCACGCACAGTGCTTCTGGAGAGGACACTGAAGCCTTCTTCAAGGGTTAAAACTTTGTCTGAGTGCTCTGGTGAACCTGTGGCTTCTTACGTGGTGGGAACAAGCAAGTGAGGCTGTTGACCAGGCATGAACTGGCGTCCTTGTGGGCAAGCTCAGCGGGCAGGATGTTGCGTGGGTATAACGGATTGAATGACCATCTCAGCTGTGGTCTTGCAAGCTGGAGGTGAGGCAGGGAGCCAGACAAATTGGTTCTGACATCATTCCAGTGTAGATCTTCTGGAAATAAATACAGGGCTTTGCCCCTCTGTTGACTGTGAGTACAGCTGTTTCGTAAGCACTGCACAAACCGCAGATTTTTTCCCTTCTGCAATGATTTGGTGGTAGGTGACTGGATTATATGAACCTCGTATTGCATCATGGTGCTTGCAGTGTGTTATTTACATTATTTTGATACTGCTGTAAGATAAGGCTTTGTAGAAGTAGCTCTTTCTCTTCATAACTGGAGGAGATGGCATGGTTTTTCTTTTTAAAACATCCCTGGCTCTGACAGAAAATAGATTGTTATTATCCAGCTTCAATAAAGGCTGATGAGATTTTATTATCTGCAACAAATATTGTGGAAGTTCCACATCTGAAAGCATCCAATGTGATTTCATGTGTTCTGCATTTCAGTACTCTGAGGAGAAAATTTTGTGCGGTTCAGAATCAACACCAAATACAGGAATGTGTTGACTCTATTAATTACTACTTGGAAAGTATCCAGAATAACGGAGAATCTGGAGAGCGGCTGAAACTCTGTTCCACACGGTTATGCTGTGCTGTAAGCCTGAGCCTTGATAGTTTTATGCGAATTTATGGAGAGGCCCCACAGATGGATATTATGAAGATCTGCATTTTGACACTAAATGATCTCTTTATGGCATATGGTTTCCAAAGTACTTTAGCTGCATGCTGCGGAGAGGGAAGAATATTCTTGCATACTCAAGGATTCATAAATTCTGCACTGGCTGTGACTTCAGTGTATGTGTGCTTGTTTGGGAAGAACATATGACTTTTGGGCTTGAATAAGCACCGTGTGGCTTATTTCTCTGGCCGAGCGAGTGTTCGTGTCACGTGTCTGCTCATGCTTGCAGGCGACGTGTTGTTCCCTGGCTCCGGGCAGCGAGGTGCATTTATTCGGTTCAGCAGAGACCTCCCGTGCTCGCTGCCCGCAGGTGCGTGCAGGCACTAGGGTCAGGAGAGTTAATGGGCTTTGAGATGAATGGGCTGGTTGGGGAAAATCTGGTAACGACGCTACCTTAGAGGTGCCGCAGTAGGGAGTAAGGTCTGTCAAACGGGGGACTAGGGTATAAATGGAGTGGATGGGGGCATTTAATTTCTTTCATCAATTAGCCGTCTTAGGGCAACGTATATCTACTTCTGTGTACCTGTGCCTATAAAAAAAATACCTGGTTTTATACCTGGTTTTCAAGGGCTTGGAATTTGAGAAAGTGGTTATTGAAGGGGTTGCAGCTGGAAGGAGGGCTGCGGCTTGTCTGGTCAACCATGTTGCTTTACAGAGAAGGGAAGATGGTGGTAAAAATGCACTAGGACTTGAATCTCTCTGTGATTGCAGTCCTGGAGCTTTAGTGAACTTTTGGTGAAGTCTCTCTTAAAAATACAGTCAGATTTGCAGTCTGAAGACAATTTATGATGAGGAGCTTAATCTAAGGTTCCTTTTTTTTTTTTTTTAATTTTATTGGAATGTGAAGAAGTTCTACTGTTTTTGAAGGTTTTTAATGAAATGAAATTTTAAAACACATAGAGGTGACCTCAAGTACCCAAATGTTTGTTAACCTTCATAAAGTTAAGTCTCCATACTCTTGCTCTCATGACAGTATACTGGATTTTTAAAAAAAATTACCTTTCCGTATGATTTTTGAAATTAAGACTAGGTTAAAAAATGAGAACAACTTTGAAAAATAAGTATCACTTTTCATGGTCTCTTATCTTACCAAGTCCTGCCTAACTAATTTGTCCAACATTTAAAAATTTTACTCTTAGCGATATACATGAGAAGTTGATCAGAAAATGAGGGAGGAGTTTTTATTGTTGTTTTGTTTTTATAGTCAAAGTGTTCAAATACTGCTTAAAATAGGAAGTCTGCTTTGTTTAGTATGAACCTGCTTTTCTGTCACCATTGTAATGTATATTTGTGTCATCTGTGTCTGACTGTCATCTATCTAAAGATACACTGAAATGTGTAGGGAACCTAAGACAGTGAAATATGATATAAACAAAAGTTTGGAATTGAGGCAATATGTTAGGGCATCCCAAATTGGAGCAAAAAAAAAGTGTGCACCACCTTCTATTCTGTATATTCCTCATAATTCCTGACAAAGATTTGGAAGTACTTTGGAGTTTTTTGCAGAACTGTTGATATTATTACACGTATCAGTTCAGATTCATTCATTTGATTGTCTGTATACAGCTGGAGAAATGTAAAGGAAGCGTGTTTGATGTGCTTGGTAAATGAAATGCGTTTTCATTTGGTTGAGATCATCACCCATGTGACAAGTATGTCTGTATCACAGCCCACACATGCATTCATGTACATTTTTATATAAGCATGAGTGGCAGGGCTCATCAGAATTGAGAAGGTGGAGTGCTTAGAATATACAATGGCTGTATTTAGACATTTTCATACATTCTGAGGGTGTAACATACCTATTGTGAACTTTATACCAATATTCACATCTTCAGTTATGACTGGGGTTTTTTCCAAGAGCGTGGTGAGTTATGATCCTTGTAATACTTGGTTTTCTTCTTAATCTTTTAATATGTAAATGTTAATATAATATTGGCCCAGTCAGAGGTTTTTTTGGTGCCTTTGGGATGCATCAATAACTTTGGGCAATACTAAGATGTTTTGTGTGTTACAGGGATTCCTTATAACCTAGAGTTGAACTGTATTAGCAGAAGGAGACATAATGTACGGTATGTACTTTGAATAACCCACAAGACCTTTGTAGTTATGACATACAATCTGTGTTACTCTGACTCCTCTGTGCAAGGGTGGTTTGAATCACAAGTAGAGAAGTTCTCATTAGGTTTCTATTGTGTATACAGTGAGTGATCTTGTGGTAGATAACATCTATGCTCATAGAGGTACGCTGTGCCAATTTCATTATCTTAAGAATCTGAACTTTGGTACAAGACTCTATAGGCATGTCAGTAAAATGGCATTCACTGAGCATTGGCAATTTCAGTGAGGGATAGTTTCTAGAAATTTTGTTTTTTACCCTGGGCGGAAGTGCCAAGAAGGCTTCCTTGAGATGCCAAATGTTACAGCCTTTGGAGCGTGCAGAAAAGTATGCCTGTCCCCCCTGCGTGCCGAAGTATTCAATACAAATGACTTTAGTTTCTTTAAGCAATTGTTTGCTGATAGGAAAGATGTGACATTTTCCACGTGCAATTGGTAACAGTTCTCTTTTTAGTTAGGTATATGGTAGTAGTTACACCTGTGTACCTGCTCACATATATCTTATTTTTTTGTAAAATCTGAATCAAAGCAATTCAATGTTTGCCAGAGAGTTTAAAGCTCAGTTTTGGGTGTTGTGCCCCCACATTGTGATACAGAATAGTTATCTGGCAAATAGTTTGCTGTATGGTATTGCAGCTGCATTTAAGCACCTTGTGGTATCTGTGATTATCATATAGGTACACAGAGTAATGACATCATGAGTGTAGAATCACTTTTTATGAGCCACGTGATACAAGAAAACATATGTGAACAGCATTATTTGGGGGTTGGTGTGTTGGTTTTTTGTCTGTTTGGTTTTTCCCCTTGGAGTTCTGCATTACTTTTCTTCAAGGGACTATGGAGTTCCCTCCATTTCTCTGTTTCCTATTGTAGCTACCTCTTTCCTGTCTTCACTACAGAATAGTTGCTGTTTGACTACTAAGAAATGAGTAGAAACTGGGGATATCAACACTTTCCCTCTGGTTTATAGTTGCTGTTGCCCAATCACTATACCAGTGTCATATGTTACAAACGTGTATGGAAATATAAGGGTGCGTAGTAGACATATGCAACTAAAATGGAAAAAAACCTGTGTAACTGAGAAATATCACTATAATTGTCAGAGACATTTTGTTCCAGTTTAAGCCGAACTAATACCTTATGCACCTAAGAATTTAGTAAGAACATAATAAAGCAATAATGTCTAATAACTATGAGTTTATGTAGCTACATAGTAACATATGTAGCTTCCAAGTAAGAAATTATGTTGGTTTTCATGGATTTTACTACTTGAATTTTTCATACAAAAATAATCTGTTTATTTCAATCTGGGATTAAATTAGGAAGGTGATCAGAAAAAACATTTTTCAGTGCAGTAGTAATCATGTTTGGGATGCGAGAGCCCAGTGACCCAGTAAGTCATTGCTGTGATGCTTAGATTTGAGTTTTTTAGTTTGTTTCTGGCCTTTCCCGCTGCCGCCCAGCGCTGGGCCCTGCGTGCCGAGCAGGGGAAGGCCTTCACATCCAAGGAGGAAAGGGGAACTTCCCAAACCACGCTTCAGAAAAGCATTAAGGGGAATTAAATGTGTTGCTTTGAGGTTCAGGAAATGTCTGCCTCCAGCAGTGGCCTGCGCCTCCTCGCGCACTGCGTTGCCTCGGCTTTGTATTGCAGTAGAGAGCCACCTGACGTGGAGGAATTGCCTTTCTTTTATCCCGTCACGTGGTGATTGGAGAAGTAATTCAGGGTCTACGTATGTTAATAACTGGTAGACGTTTTAGAAATATCTGAATATTAGGCTACAGGCATTTGTTTCAGACATGAAGTTGCCACTGTTACGCTAAATGCATTATTTGAGGCTGTGCACGTTTGTAATTTCATTGCTTGATGCTCATCTGGAACAGATTGAGCCTTTTTCTCCCAGTCTTTTTATTTTCAAATGTTGATTTTCTTTATTTTAATAATACTTGAATTAGGACAGCCTTTTTTCTGAGCAAGCATTTTCTCATTTTAGTCACATGCCTATTTAATGTGAAAGATGCAAACCAAAATAAAACTACATTTGGTACATTTGAAGTTGAGCTGAATTTGACCCTTAAATACTGGCTTTGTTCTTACTTTGACCAGTGTAAGCCGTATATTGGACCCATGGAAATGACTTAATCTGTAAATGAGATGTTAGGGTAAATGAACCAGTTCTAATAAGTCCAATATTAAATTTTTATCTAATGTAATTTGTCAAAACTAAATTGTTTATAATTAAAGTGGACATGTACTTTACAGCTGTTCTATACTGTAATGAAATATTAGTTAAGCATTAATCAGAAGACATCTATGGTATTTCTCTTTTTTTTGAGGTTTTCTTCTTTTCTTTTTTTAATCCTTACAATCACACCACTTAATACTGTTAAGTTTGATAAACCTAGAAGGTTATTGTCACCTGCTCTGTGTGGAGAGACGGGAGGTTACCGAGGAAGAGAGCTGTAGCAGGAGAGTGCTCATTAATCAATTTGCTGTTCCATCATTTATGCTTTCAAATCACTGGAGGCAGATCTGGAAATCTGAAATGGCCCCTGTGCTTTTCTGAGAGGTAACTCTATGTCAGTAGTAGGTGAAATAACGTCTTTAAATCTGAGCATTTCAGAAATGAGGTGCTAATATACGAGCAAGTGAATTTTCTAGGTGGTCCAAATTGTCTTTTAGTAATCGCCTTTTACTCTTCTGTTCCCTCCCTCATGTTTAATGCAGGAAGTATGACATGATCGCTAGAAATGAAAAAAGGTATTGTGAGTTTTGAGAAACCTTTGTCTTTATAAGCAAAGTCAGTTGTTTCTGCTCGCTTTTTCCAAGGTAGCCTCTGACAGGTTATTAGAAACAGACGCTCTTCTTCAGGCCAGTGATTGTTCCGGGGATGACTTCTGATCCACGGGTCTTCCTGCTGGAGACGGGGAAAACGTTCATGGCCTGAAGTAGAAGTAAGCACAATAATTTGCTGTGGTATTAATTTGTACACATGGGGCATTTCAAGTGGACTAATAGTTTCTTCATTAGCCCATCGACTTTTGGAGAGCTATCTTGCCTTCATTGGTGGTCTTCAAATCTTGAATTTGCTTCCTTTTTTCTCCCTCTCTTCCTTGTTATTTTTTGAACTTCTAAGATAGAAAAAATGTATTTTAAATAGATCACAGCAGTTATGCAACACTGTAATTTTCAGCCACTTACAGAGTATGCCACATCCCTAAAATCAAATATTAATGAATTCCATAATAAGCAATGGTACCACTTAGGAGGCTGTACTAGCTGGAAATAAATTGGCGCTGTGCAAGATGTTCAGATGTACTATGCTTTTGCACCCATAGATTAAACCAAGGTGACTTTCTGGAATTAAGCTTTGGGAAGGCCTGTGAGGGTTGCAAGTTGTGCTGTGATACCTCAACATTAGATCAGGTTCTTTAAATACCGTATGCTCTGGAAACCTGCAGGATCTGGCCCTCTGCTTGATCCGCACACAGAATAAATTGGCGTGGAAGAGATTCGGTGTGTGTCGACTCTGTCCATCCTGTAGCGTGCAGCCTTCAGCTTTGCCATCGTTTTCATAATGGGAAACGCTACCGGTGCCAGCCCTGCTGAAGTTGTGCTGCTGGGGTACTGGGACTGAGCATCTTGACGGGGTGGGCAAGAGTGACAATGAACCTTGCGCTCTCTCAATGAAAAACCCAGGGGGAAGCCGCTCCCATGTACTGGCTCTTCCTTGCAGTCCTGCCAGACTTCTCTGCAACCCTAATGAGAGGGGGGAGAATGCCTGTCAAAATAACTTGTGACTTTTCGCATCCTTGTTGTTTAGTAATAAATACAGAACATGTTTAGAGTCCAGATGCTGTTCTGAAAAAAAAATAATGTTAAAGAATATACAGTCTTTAACCAGGAAAAATGTGGCATTTGGTATTTGAGGGGCCTCCCTCCACCTCTCCTACCCCATGCTATAGAGAAGGCAGCCTTCCTTGAAGGAACTGTCTTGTGCAGGGTTAATTTTTTTTTTGTGTGTGTGGATTCAATGTGCTTTTATCATCATAACAGAAGTTCTTCGTGACTCATACTATAAAAGCAGCAATCTGTTAATGAGGCATTTACCTTCAAATGCTTGAAATGCCATCTTGAGTGGTTTCAAGTATTAAGTTGTGATAATATAAATGCACTGTACTTTAACAATTATCTGTATTTAAATTCCCACTCTGACTTTTTGAAACTGTGTTTCAGCGTCCATCAACCCCTAAATGTACGGAGCCTGTTTGAAGGATGAAATTCTGGGTTCTCATTCTTGAAAAGTATTATTCTGAGAGAATTTCATCAAATAATTTAACCTCTAGGGCTGGAATTCTGCCTTTCATCATTTAGTTGGGGCCTTTTGACAGCCATGATATTTACTTCCAAGTTCTCTAAATTCTCGAACTCTGCGAATACGTTCCCATGCCTCCATGATCAAAACGGTCATTTGTACTGCAGATAATAGAGTTTTGGCTCACAAGGTAAAGCAAAGAGTCAGTAATCCTTACATAGGTTTACTGTGGCGGTAATGCAGAGCCCTAGGAGAGCCTCCAGCATAAAACCGAAAAAAGCACAGCAGGCAGATGTAGTAGATATTCACAAACTAGCAAAGCAAGAAAGACCATCGTACTGTGTCACAGCGTGCCTTCAAAATAGAGGCCAACGTGATGTTGGACTGAGCAGTCGGTTTAATTAAAGACAAGTGCAAATAACAAGAAAACACCGTTAAACCATCAGCCCACCCGCACAAGAGCGCCATAAATCTTCACAACTTCTCTGAATCCTGTTGGCAGCAGCGCTTCTCCCCTGCTCTCGCTGTCCCATTGCTCTCCTGATCTAAGAACATTTTGTCAGTTAGTCATTTTGTTTGCCAGGTGATGATCCTGTGGGTACCCAGGGGTGGGGTTTTGCCTCTTCCTAGCCCCATTACCCTGCCTATCTTTCACTTTGTGTTGCTTTTCATTCAGGAGAGGAATATCAACGTGCTGTCCTCAATTACACACGTTAAGTTAACATTTGCAATGCAATGTTTTTTGGTGTTTTTACTCTTGCACACTGCAGCAATCTCCACTTTTGAACTCTCTTTCTTATATTGCATTCCTTCAGACAATGCTTTGCTCTTACCTGTGAGGATTTTGTAGATGACATGTGCTACAGCACTTGCCTGATTTTTTTAACTGCATCAGGCGCTGTACTGGCAAACCCATCTTCTCCACACATGGTGAGGTTGTTGCTTCCTTTGAAAGGCATCTTGCAACAGCCTCTGCCTGTCAGAAACATATGCCTCATAATAAAGATTTATGTGCTGTCTATAAGTCAGCCCAGACAATACCAGACTCTGTGCCCTGCTAATACAGTGACTAAGTCTTCAGAACCGTAATGTTCAAAGCTCATGCTTGTCTCTTTCCATTTGTGCTTTTGGTGTGGTATCTGTGTTTCCTGTTCCTCAGCCAGTTATTTCAGAGCTAATTGACTTATTTTAAATGAGTGAAGTTTTCCCCCCTGCCCCAGTATTTCATTTCTTATCTCCCGTGCAAAGAGAAGTCTATGAAACTGCATTAGTTTGCTTCTAACCGTGGCAGACACAATGTTTAGAAGGGAAATGCCCTGTGACTTCCTTAGTCTGTGTATCCTGATAGTTATTACCACTCAGCAATATGTTTTTTAAAATCTGTAATTTGATTAAGTAGTGAATACCTGGTTAAGGTACTTAGGGTTCGGGGTTTTTTTCATTACTACTTACAATGGTTGACTTGAAATCAAAAGCATTAAATGAGCACGTAATGGAGAATTCTCCTTAAAGAGACCATGCAAAAAATATGCCTGAGGGGCAAACTGTTTTCTGTCATAGAGAGATAAATTGAGAGGAACTCTACTGAAGTGAATGGAAGCTGCTCACATTAAAATCACCATAATGATAGTAGGAAAAAATCTTATAATGGATGTTGCTATCAAAATCTTAACTTTTTTTTCCTTTCTGATACACAGAAATGTTTTGCTGCTTATTCCAGCTTTACAATTTCCAAAATATAGGATTCATTATAAGGAATGAGTCTAGAAAAGTGTCTTTATTGAGGCCTGGCTTAAGTAAAGACTGCAAATGGCTTTTAGGTAACTATAAATGAGAAAGGTAAACGATGATGGCCAACTTGCGAAAGAAGGAGCAGGCACAAAAAACATCTAAAAGAGGTAGTGATGGAGCTTTGTTTTGCTGTAGATTTGTTACTGTATATCTGACTCAGTGTTTCACAAAATGACATCATGGTTGAGCTTGGAAGGGACCTCTGGAGGTCAACTTGTCCAACCCCGCCCCTGCTCAAGCAGGGCCACTTAGAGCCAGTTGCCCAGGACCATCCCAAGGATGGAGACTACACCACCTTTCTGGCCAAACTGTGCCAGTGCTCGGTCACCCTCACAGGGAAAGTATTCCAAGCACAGAAATAAGAAACTTGACCCGTATCTTGAAGTGACTGTTACAAAGATCCCTCAACGCAAAAATGAGTCTGAAGGAGTTGAAATGATCATTGGCTGCTCATTCTCCATGAGAAGGAGCACAGCGACTAGAAACTGGAAAGCAGTATTGCCCTGAGATTTTGCCTGAATATTCTGCCCAAGTCTGGACCTGATATTGCAGTGAGGTATACAGAAGTGCTCGTGAACCAGGGAAAAACACTGGATAGGAGGCTTTAATGATGCTTGTCACATACTGTGGCTGGCAGTTGGGTAAACTGATCGCTCGCCAAAATGTTATTCCGTAATCCATCCTCTCCATCTTTTCACTGTGAAAGAAAATGGATTAGGAAAAGGTTTCCAAAGATTTTGGGTGATGTGAGCAGATTTTGCAGAAGTCCGCAGACGCTCAGAGTTTCGGGAAGCTGTCCGTGGCGAAAGGTTTGGGTGCTGCCGGACACCTATGGAAGCTGGTTTCCTGCAAGACAGGATGGAGAAGAGAGGCTGTCTTGGCTGCTGGAAGGACCTACGCTTTCTGGCAGATCTGGGCATGAGAAAGGGGCTGCGCAGCTGCCTGAGGATGCACGGCAAGATCCAATTTCTCTTAAACATTCGTAGCACCTGATCAAAAGCTTTACAGGGAAGGAGGAAATGCGCTCTGTGTTTTGTTCTGAAAGACCTTGCCAGAAAGAAGACTAAGTGAGCCACTTGACAACTCTTAGGAAATATGAAATGAGTTCATCTGCGATTTGTGTTTTTGAGAAGTTGCATTTTTAGGGCACAGATGTCTTGCTTCCATCCATACTGTCAAGCAATAAAAATTTGGATGATCAAAAAGTTATATTAAATAACACCAAAACAAACAAAAATCCACCTCAAACTTTTTTTTTTTCTATGTGATTTTTCCCCCTCCCTGTGTGTTGGGGTTTCTAAGCCTTTAAGGTATAATTGGGTCATATTTTCTGGTTTTCTCAGTACAGTCCCCAAACTGCAAAAATCCTATTGACTTAAAAGGGAATTGGTATTTCTTTCAGAAGCTTTTTTGGAGTAGTGGGGTTTGAGGTTCTCATGTGATCCACTGATTCCAGACATGGGAGCTAAATGAAATACTGAATGTCATACAGGTGGGCAGCACTCTTTGTAAGCGTACATTTGTGTGTTTGTTTTCTTGCGCACGGTTGTTATCACGTAGATGGGTGTACTGTGTGGCCAGGGTCAACCTGCCAATATAGGATAGGTGTTGTAGGCTGTTTTGTTTGAGGTTTTTTGCAGAAGATCCCTAAATAAAGTACTTGAGTTAGTGGTAAGGTCTTCAGAAGTACTCAGTTTCTCTTCAAAAAAGCTATGCAAATCTCATTTTTACCACTTAAACTGAGGTGCGGTTAGGATTTGAAGATGTAAATTAGATAACCAGTGTGGTAATAGTGAGTAAGTTCATGATTTTGCATGGGTTTGTAATAATAATTGTAAACCATGCTTTGACTTGAATAAGATCTTAATTTCACTCCCTTACATGCGTGAACACAATTTGGTATATTGTGCAGTTTCTACTACTGACAGTAGCAGGGCTATAAAAGTTTAGAAGAGAAGTAAATGTTGATTGTTATTAATTTAGGACTCACATGAGATGAATTCACTGTAACTGCTGTATTACTGTAATTATATACTGTATTAGTATGTTGACAGTATACTGCATCTTACTCAAAATTACATATTATTTTCTTCCATTTTCAAGCGATTGTTTCACCTGGAAATTCATAAACTCTTGCAACAGATTTCCCCAGAGTAACCACAGTGTCTCTGCTGCCTTTTTTAGCAAATGCGTTATATGGTTCCAGGGAACTTTAAAGCTGTGAATGTGGAACTTGTGCTGACTTCCATCAGAGGATCAGACCCAAATCTTTGCAGAGTCAACCTCTTCTCTACCCAAATGATTAGAACATTTGGATCCACTTACTGGTCTTAGACATTTTTAGCCATCTGTATCCTCCTACTAATACATTTTTGCAATAGGTGTTAAAAAAGAAAATGCGGTGAACAGCATTGAAGGAAAAAAAACCCACAAATGTGTAAATATCACTGGACTCTGATATCTTCTTTAAAATAGTTTACATTTCTTTCTACTAAATGTCCTTTTCTGATTTTTAATGTTTGAGGGAGGCCTGCAGGTTGGCGTGGCTGAAGATATTTGTTGCTGTAGTATCCTATTTCTCACTTGATGGTCTTCCCTCAGGCTTTGCATCCTTATTAACTGAGCTGGTCGTGCTGTTTGCAACCTCACTGGTAGTGGTGACGCCTAGTTGCAGTGACGACTGGGAGGGAAGGACCTTCTCATGGGGCTGGCAGTACCGCCCCGCTCCATAACGCTCAAGAGTCTCTCTGCCCAAGCAAACTTCTTTTCACAACTGGAGATTAATCACCTAACAGGCTCGTAGATTAATTTTATTAACAGGCACGTACCGGATCGTTAGTTTAGACTTGTGGCTTGATCTCACGCTTCTCTTATTCTCTTCTGACAAGAGGAAATATTTTATAAATAGTAAATGAAGTGAAAATGGGATTAAAAAATGAAAATAATGTTATGAAGTATGAAAACCACGTTGTTGTTTAAATAAGTTAGTAGTTGGAGGCAACATTTTCCCAAATTGCTTTTTCAAGCTTTTTTTCTCTCTATTTTTTGATTACTTTTTTTTCCCCCTCTGCATTTTAAAATGCCAGTTATTTATTATGCCTGGTACATAGTTTATTAGATGCTCAGTAAATAGTTTACAACTATGAATTTTATACTGATAGTACAATTGCAGAAATGTTGTTTGTGCTTTAGGATGTAAAGCCAGAAAAATAACAGTCCTCAGCTGTCAAAGCAGAATATTTGAGGGAATAAATCTTCGTTTCTGGCTGCGCAGGCACAGTGCTCATTAATGGGAGCAAAGGCAGAACAACCCACCGAGCAATCCATTACTGGGGCTTTGTAGCCTATCTGTTTATGAGGAAACGTCACTAATGATGCATTAGGCTGGAAAACTGCGGAGAGCCGTGCTCCTCTGGGCTTTCCCAAAAGAAGGCTAGTAGGGCATCCGGAGAGTCTGCTGACTTTCGTGCGTTGGGCCCCGTATCCGTTAGCGCTAGCAGATGGACAAAGGCTTCTTGAATTCTCAAAATCTATGGAAATGGGGCCGGCACGTTTTGTTGCTTCGTCTCAAAAATGCAAGTTGTGACAAATTCGTAGAGAAAGAGGGACAGGAGAGCTGCTGTCTCTTACTGCTGTGTCTCTTAACAGTCCATTACGAATGTTTCCTGCACACCTCTCAATGAATTGTAATGGGCTGCAGTTATGGCAGGAATACATGCTGTATTTTGATTTGAAACCCATTGCTAATTAGCTAAGTACAAATCTGAATGCTATAACAACAAAATGGTGGCTGTTTTACGCATCTGGTTTAATTTTCCAGTCCGAAATAAGATGAAACTGAGGTCTTAATTTTAAGGTTTGTAGAGGAGTTTTATTTACAAAGTCACTGACTTCTGTAAATTCTGCCTTCTGATTTCTTCACAATTGGTCCATTAAAGTTTGTGTCTTGCTTATGTAGGTCTCTAGACATAAGCATCTCCTACTAGTACTGTTGTTAGCAACTCCTTCAGCACAGAGTATAAGGTTTGCATTTCGTGACAGAAACCTCATGGTGTGACAGAGCATATTACTGCTTTTTAAAAAACAGCTTGTATGTTAGCAGCCCCTCGGTTGGGCGATAGCAGCATATGAATCTCAGCTCAGTTCTTGAGGCCTTTGGTCACCCGTTGACACTGGTGGGGCTTAAAACATTACGGGTTTGGTCTGGCAGTGGTGCAAGCTGGGGTGTTATTTCTTGACAGCTACGAGGCGTTGGCAGCGACCGGTTCAGTGACGCGAGATGCTTCTTAAAATTTGCTTTTTGTGCAAGGTGAGGTGACATGAGACGCTGCTTTTTGTACAAGATGAGAATACGGAACACCGTCCTACCAGCTTACGAACCTGCAAATGTTGAGCTTTTAACCAATGGGGCTTGGCTTTTGAAAATAAATACATAAATAAATAAATAAATGTCGGGATGGGTTTAAATCGGTGGACTAATTGATACTCTCTGATTGTTCTGGAGTGTTTTCCCCACTTAATGGTGATGAGGTAATACTTTGTTTAAGCAAAACACCATCAGTCCCTCCTGTTACGGATTTTATTAGGAGTAAGGAAAGTCTTGATTTTGGTTTTAAGTTTTCTATCAGTTTTTCCTAACTTTAAAGGTGCATAGGCAGCGTTGCCGGAGGTCACAGCTACTGAAGGAAGCAAATTAACATACAGTATGTTAATTTGTTTTCCCTGTCCTTCAGTCACAGTGAGGAGGGTCTAAATATTTCAGTGACTGAGACTTTGGATTCCCGCTCCTTGCTGCACAACAACAACAAAAGCTATTTATAGCAATAACAGTTAGCAGCGATACAGCAGCCTCAGGCAGCTATAGGCAGCATCTCACCATGACCACAAATGTTAACTGCTTTTGCACTGAATGCCTCTGTGAAAACAAAGAGCACTGAGAAATAAAGATCAAAGCAAAACCAAAAGAAAGATTTTTTTATTGCTATGTTTTACTTTGCTGGCAGACCAGAGCAAAGGTTTTCTGAACATTTAAAAGATGAAAAAGGTGAAGAATCCCAGAAGCGATTTATCTTGAAGCGAGATAACTCTAGTATTGATAAAGAAGACAATCAGGTTGGTTCTCGGTTCGAGAGTTGCTGAAATTTGTTCTGTTTTTGAAGGTGGGCTGACTGATGTTATTGTTGTTCTTTTGTTGTTGCTCTCCTCCTCCTCCCCCCCTGCCCTCCTGCTCCCTTCCCCGCCTCCTTTGGCGTACGTACCACCGTGGGTAGCATCGAGCCCCGGCGTGGCCGCTTCAGCCGTGGCAGTGTGTGGGTTTGCATGGGTGGTTTGCTTGGCGCAGGACTTGCTGCATGCCCACGGGTGGGGGGTGGCGGTGGGGGGGAATGCCGGCGGCTCCGGGCTGCGTGGAAGGCTGTGTCAGTCGCATTTCTCAATGTCTCGCCTAACTATGGCAGTTGTTCCGCTCCCTTACAGCTTCCTCCTTCCGTTGTACCCGTTCAGAGTTCGATTTCAGTATGGACTGATGATAAACTGATGTAACCCAAAAAGGAGAGAGGAAAAAAAAAAACCCCAACTCAAAACCTAAAAAAAATAAAATAATAAAATAAAATGCCCCAAACAAACACATGATGGTGAGGGCCAGGTTGATTTTTATTTTTTTTTTTAACCATCCTAAATTAAGTTTTGACCAAAAATAAATTAGTTTCATCTTTTAAAATCCCTCCTCCTCCTGTCCTCTCACCACCTTTTACTGTCTGTGTAACTTACTTGCTCGTTGTGCATGTACTGTGGCAGACGTTCCCCCCGTGTTGCCTGTGCCATAACACTACCTTACCTTAGGGGAGCCCGATGAGTAGGGGAGCGCCAGGGAAATGTGTGTGTTTGTGCTGCCTCTAAAAGCGGGTGTTGTGCTGTTTCAATCCGGTGCAAGATGTGTATGTGGAATATATTAACAACGACAACAAAAAAATCAAAAAGGGTTCTGATGTGAATTGCGTTTATGAGAAAATTCTCACAGGTAAGAAGACAGCATATACTTTCTTTGCTGAGGTTATATTTGTGGAGGGACCTGCCAGTGAGTCTCTCGTTGCTACTCTCCTTCATGCTTTCAGTAAAGGACTGATTTTTTTTTTCCTTTCTTTTTTTTTCTTTGTTTTTCCCCCCCTTGACTTTCAGTTGTACGTAGCAGCCTTGCCAGTTGTGCTGCATCCGAGTTAGCTTTGAAAACAAACCCCAGGCGTTTTCAGGGTGTGGTGAATATGGGGATCAGGCAAAAGAAAGCAGCGTGACCTATCTCACCAGGCGCTGGGGTGCAGGGGGAGAAGGAGCAGTACTTGAAACCCCATTGCCAATGAAGCATTTCTTTAAGGTCCTCTTCTCTCCTCCCTCCCACGGCACAGCCATTTCCTTCACTGCGGTTTACGAGAGGCACAAATGCCCCTTCTTTTCCCAGCGAAACTGAAGTCAAGGGTTCCTTATGGCGTGGAAATGGTTAAAACTGTCCTGCTAAATATTTGGGGCTTCTCCTCCTTGTGCACATAGACTTTGGGTTTCTTCTAGGGTTTGCAGTTTAGCTCTTGCAGCCTAGTTTCCCCTTTTCTTCCTCAATTTCGTAGGTAGCGCAGCGCTGCCTGCCCTCCTGCTCCTCGCAGCCGGTAGGAGAGTCGAGAAACCTTAGCAGCCGAGAGCAATGGCACTTATTCTTGGGGTGAGAACGCTCAATTTTAGGAGGGCAGGTCTACAAAAGCCGTGCAGAAAGCCTTGTTTTGGACACTTCCTCTACGAACCCCCGTGCAGTATCTAACTGGAAACCCTCGGGTGCCCAGCCTCGCAGGGCACTTCGTGCAGGAACGACAGCTATCGTTTTCATGCTTCATTTGTTTAAGTGAACATTTATTATTCTCAGCTGACAGTTACTTAACGGCAGTTTTTAACAGCTCAACTTATATAACCCTCCTGGTTTTCTTTCTGCTCAGCAAAACAGAATTCTTCCATTTAGAGATGACAGACGAAGTAAATCAATTGAAGAGAGAGAAGAGGAGTATCAGAGAGTGAGGGAGAGAATATTTGCACAAGATGTGAGTAGTTGTTTTAATTGCCTCTTTAGTGCCCTACCTTCGCCGGTAGTCAGTCAGTCTTGCCCCCCTCCGACACGAACACCGCAGCTGGACTTGCCCTGTGGAGCTGGAGGTGACAGGGAACGCAGAGGGTCCGAGAGGATCTCGAGAGGTGCAGAGGTTGGTTTTTGGAGAAGGAGATGATGAGAGTCGCAAGGAGAAGGGTAGAGGAGAGATCAGGCCCAGCATGTTGTCTGGAGAGTGCTTATCCCATTTCTTTCAATGTTTGTGTTGTCTAGGTTTCCTTCTTTTTTCCTCCTTTTTTTTGACAACCAAAGAGCAGCGATTTAAATGGACACTCCCAATAATTTCAAATAGCTATGTTACTTCATATTTGTTTTGAGCTGAATCAAATCTTGTAAGCGTCCTTCTGCAGAGCCTCCTCGTGGTTTTATTTCTTTGGACCTGTGCTGTAGCACTAAGACACTAAGAACAAAGAAAAGCCAGAGGTTAAACGTGGAGTTGCACAGGTTTTTTGAAATGACTGACTAAGGAACTTACTTCTGATATCAGAAAGAGTCAGTCGCATTGTTGATGATTTTATTCTGAAAGAAATAAAATGAAATAGGCATTATAATTCCTGCCTCTACAAAAAAAAAATAATCAGAACTTGCACAAGCTATGTTGCTAGAGGAAGACATTTAAATATGAATCATCTGTGAGCAATACCTCATGTTCCTGAAAAAGGAAGAAAATCATAGTTTGCTATAATACTGTAATGATGGGGTCCTAAAAGGGGAGGGGGGAAAAAAAAAGTCAACAATTTTATTGTTTTAATCTCACATCTCAGTGCGAGCTCTGCCATTTAGAGGAATAAGGGAATAAACCCAATTAAAACTATCACTGAATATCGTATTTGGCAGTGTCCTTTTAAATTAAAACTGTTCGTATGTTGCAGGGCTAATAGTATTATTTTAGATAGCCTTTTATTTTGCTCTGGCTTTGGAGTTGCACATGTCCAAGTTATTTTTCTTCAGCAGAATACATTGTATAGTTTTAAGGTATGTTTTGTCTCACTTGTGATAAGTAATTTTGCTTTTGAATAAGCAACTTGCCACATCTAAACGTTTTTAGCCTCACTTTTTCTTTCATCACTGAGACAATTCCAGTAAAAGCAGAGGCTCTTTGGTTTACATTTTGCTTTTAGCATGTGGGTCTGCTGTAAATACTGTCACAGTACATATGGTAGCGTTACCAAGTAGTTCAAGGGTTGTAAAAGCCTCTTTGCAACCTTTTTCCTATATGAAGGTTGCTGTTTCTGACTTATTACAAAGGAGCTTTTGCAAAACCAAAAAATCTTTGGGTTTTTGAAGCAGACTTCAAATGAGGCAAAACATTGTTTAAAAATACCATATGGAAAGTTGTTGCCAAAATAATGCAGTTTCTATCACGAGCAGCAGTTGGGAAACGGAGGTGGCCAGAAAAGTGTGCTGAACCTCGCTCCACAATGTGCTGCTGTTTTTTTTTCTTTAGATACTTGAGTTTTAAAGACAGGCAAGCAGTCAGCATTTTTAATTGCCCACAGCAGGAGGTGGTTGTGGTCCATTGGGTTAGCATCTCCGAGTGGCAAGACCTAAGTGAGAGTGTGGTTTGTGGCAGGCATTTTAAATGGATTGGGAGTGAGCATTTTTAAGATCCGCAGTGTTAGATGTCTCTCCCTCTCTCTCTCATATCCACTCATTTGCGCTCTCTCCCTGCTGTTGCAGGTGTTAGTGAGCAGCGTAGCGCAGTGAATTTTAGCAAGCTGTACTAATAATATTAACAGGAATATATATCTTAGCTGAGCTTTTTGCCTTTTTTTTTTTT
>VXBL01002595.1:665150-685408 GCA_013400195.1 Aramus guarauna
TTTTTTTTTTTTTTGTGGAGCACTCCTCACAGGTATGAGGTGTTTTTAGGATGATGTCAGTGGTTGTGGTGGTGGACAATGTCATTTCTTTCAATTTTAGGAAAGAGAGCAATAGCTTTCTACTATAGGTAGCCGCTTACTGCATGTAAGACTTTATAGTTTTAAAACCCTCTGCAATCATTAATTAATCCAGTTCTCCCCAGGTTTCTCTGAGGTAGGTACCTAAACCTTGTCATCCTGCAAATTATAGATGTAGAAAGAGAGTCAGGGAAGGATTAATCATGTGGTATTTTTACATTATCTCTATACTGTTTACACTACTGTAGTCAAGCCTTTATCAGTGCCTTGCTTATGAACCTTAGCAAATGGATTAGAGATACTTCACTTCTAATTAGAGTATGCATGAAGAGAGCTTGCATGAGAGGTCTCCAAAGGGCAGCCGTGAAGGTCAAGAGTACTGCCGTAACCTGTTGCACCTAGCACCCCCTCTCTAAACATGTTTGAGGTACCCGAAACTCTTTGGATAACATATCAGCCCAAGAGTCAGAACTTTGAACAAAAATGAGGAGGAAAAGTCAGCCTGGTTACAGGGGGCGAAGAATTCTGTGCATGTTTCAAGCGCTGTGAAAAATGTCTTAACCTCCTGGACCCCACGTAGCAGCCAACAGAAAGCTTGCTTGTCCTTCCTTTGATTTTTACAGCACTCTAGTGCGCCAGATATCTTCATTTCCAAGTGGGAAGGTTTTAACAAAATGTTCATGAATAATGCCATCATTATGCTAGTCCTTATGATGATTAGTCTGATATTAGTCAGTTTAAATTATATTTTCTGGCAAGTTTTCCATCTGCTGTGTTGGCTATCATAAATTTTGACAAGGGAAGCAGGAGGTTTTAATGTCTCCTGTCATGTGTAGAGTCATAGCAAGCGGCAGGGATTGAGAAGCATATTAATGCGATAGCTTAATAAAAGGATTGGTGAAGAAATAAATAGTTAATAAATGTGATCGTTCCAGCTCACTGAAATAAGAACTACAAAGCGCACCTGAAACTTTTCAGGCGGCTAACAGTAAAACAGTGCTGCATGAGCTCTGTTATGCTCAAAATATTTTCAAGGTTATTTTTTAATTGTAATGCCTACAACCTTCCTTTTTAAAACACTTTTTTTATTGGAAACTTAGTTTTACAACAGTTTGTGAATTTTACAACCAAGTGCACTGGAGCAGAGGACCTGGAATACCTGGGTCTTGGAAAGAAGAAGTTTATTGTCTGAATGGCTTTAGTTGCTTTTAAAAGGTTGAAAAGTAATTGTCCGAAAAAGACAAAGAACAATTTAAAAAAATAAAAAAAAGTATATGTTGTTCTTTCCCTGTGCGTTAATTCAAATCCTAGATTTAACTGAGAATCCCAAATGCGTGCGTAAATGGTACACTATGTTTGGCTTTTAAGCATGCAGAAAATTGATTCTAAAGACTAGCAATCAAATTACATGGGGGAAATTTCATTCTTCAAGGTTAACGCAATGTAGAACCTCATGAGCCAGAATCACGTAAGGGCCATCCATTGTTCATAAATGCATTCTGTAGTAATCATTGTGTATTCACTGAAAAATGTAGTTTTCTTACACAGATGCTAACATTGCCCATGGTACACATGGAGCTTATTAAAGCAAATACACCATGCTTTTTATTTTTTGTTGTTAATCGTAATGACTATTTTTGACTAAGGAGTGTATTCTGAAGAGCCAGATCCTTTAGATAAAATAAATCATGATTCCTCTACTTAAGAAAACACCGAGGATCTTTATCACTCTCTGATTAAAGAGAGTCATGAAAGAAATATTTGAAAAGGTGGCTTCAGCCTGGCCTGGCCTTCTAGGAAAAGATTAGGAAGAAAAGGGTTTAAAATTAATAAAACCAAAACAAAGACAGGCCTCGTGTTTGGCTACCAGAAACTCATAGGTACTCAAATTCCCGTACTGCTGTACAGAGCCTTTGTTTGTGGCTGCAGATCAAGCAGCAAGTGTTAGTTGGAAGCCTGAGATCTGTCACGTCTTGTTAACTGACGTGAAGATGATTACCTGATGGTATCCACTGCAGGATATTGCTGCATGCTAATGGTTATCTATGTTGGCTAATGTAATTAAAAATAAGAGCAACAACCCCCCATATACCTAGTGCACTGGCAGAGCTTGATGCACGTTTTCCAGTTGAGACTTAAGAAGGTTCTGGGAAATTGGAAGAGTGAAATACTCATTTCATAAATGACAATTAGTCATACAGAGCACCCTAATGGAAATCTTCCATGCAGAGGTCTCCGAGGAGGTGAATTTGTAGGTAATCTTACATAACTTTTTTCCTTTTGTAGGTTTGTTGTCAGAGTCTTTGAGTATGCTAGAACCAAGGGTTTTAAGAATGTTTTTGACAGTAGCTGTGCTGTGTACTTAAGCTTTCCTGGTCCTTTAAATTGATGCTCTAGATCAGGAAAGTGAATCCTGACCTTGTAGTAGCTAATTTGCTATTCAGGGCTGCTTAGCCATCTGATTTTTAACAGTAAGAATAACACAGTAAAAAAAAAAAAAGGGTCTGTCTTCTCTGCCTCACACCTGTACTGAAAAGTAGTTTCCAGGGATTGTGTGGCCCTGTGCCAGCACCATCAGCCAGGAAGACAAATGGAGTTATTACGGACTCTGTGTTTAAGTCTGTAATGCAGTTGATAGTGGTTCCCATCAAGACACTGAAAAGGGAGCAGACCTCTCCACTTGCTTGCTAAAATATAAATCCCAGATATGTATTCTGCTTTATGCCCCAGTCTCTTTAAAAAATTGAAAAAATAAAATACAATTTAAAAAAAAAAATCTAGACAGATCCATGCTCCTTTGCTTTTGTAATTTTGTGGTGACACAGAGCTACACTCTGGTCTAAGCAAAGGTTTTTACTTGCTTGTTCTGGAAGTGTAGCTATAAAGCTGCTTTTGAAACGTGACTGCAGTGAAGTCAATGGACAAATGCCTATCACGAACCTCAAAGTGAAGACACAGCCCCACAGCTGAGGTTGTATAAGCTCACGGGGTGATTTCACTATGCTCGTAGGTAGTTAGACTATGCTGAAGTCTGCACAGCCACATTTGTTAATGAAACCTTGTGAGTAAGGTACATAAAATGAGAGAAGAGGCAATGTAGTTGTATAAAGGATCCCAGTGGGTTTAGGTGGAACAGCTTGTGTCTTCTGTCGGCCTGGGGTGAAACCCTAGGTCTTCTGTAGCTGGTGGGAGTTTGGTCCCTGGCAACAGAGAACTGGCTCCTGATACCCTGAGGCTTTGTGCTGAGGAGAGATGCGCTTGCCACCGACGCAGCCTGTTCAGTAGGAGCGCAGGGAGCTGTCAGATGTTCCCTGATGTGGATGCTGGGTGGGCAAATTACAGCTTTGTCTTCTCCGTGCTAAATTCCTTCCTTGTGTAAATCGATGGGATGGCACTGGCTGTGGTGCCAAAGGACAACTTTGCCCACGCATCTGCTGCAGCACTGGGAATGACCAGGGCGTTGCTTCTGGTGTTGGCCAGCGCTCTTTGAGTAGGTCATTAGCTCAGCCTTTTCAAAACGGAAACATCCCAAATCCGTGCATATCCCATACTGTTAAAATTTGACACAGCTAATGATGTCATTGCATTATTCTTTGAGCTGAGTCCTGTTGTTACAGAAGTAATGGGCATGATCTCTGATGCCCTCCTCTCTTTGCCTGCCTTTTGTTTAAATTCAATGCAAGTACTGACTATCCTTTCTTCTGTACTTCATGGAAATATAATCCAGTGACAGCTATGAGGCACTTTGTGTAGTGAACATGAAAAAGGAGGGAAATGAAAAAATCAAAGAGGGAGAATTATTCATGGGAAATTGAGCACAGCTTCATTTCTCTGCATAAAAAAATAAGTAATGCTAAAAGAATTACACACTTGCCCATAGGATTTATTTCTTCCGAGCCCTTCACCTTTCTCAGATCTAAGTCCTCCAGCA
Source organism: Aramus guarauna (assembly GCA_013400195.1). NCBI lineage: Eukaryota > Metazoa > Chordata > Aves > Gruiformes > Aramidae > Aramus > Aramus guarauna. The sequence goes on from VXBL01002595.1 coordinate 669,160, forward strand.
GAGAACCTTTTTGCAACAGACTATTATTGTTTTTAATATTATTAAGACATTTATCATCGTTTTATATCTCAATGCGGGTATGACTGTTTCCTTTCCAACTGTAAAATGTGAAACCACATAGTATTTCGAAGTACTGCAGTATCTTCTCTCCCTTTGAAGAGCTTTGTCAATTCTGCATGCTTTCCTCCTGTTTGTCCCTCCTACCTGCAGCTCTGTGCTATTCTGCAATCTTACTTTGAGGTGGTAGAGCAGACCAGTGGAACCTTACATTATGTAGGAAAAACGTTTTTCCCCTTCGAATTGCCAGTATTTTGCACATACCGCCGCCTTCTGATCTCAGGACTGAGGAGTTTCAGTTTGTTTCTAAACTGAGACCCCTCATTGGCAATGTGTTGTAATGCATGGAATTTATTTTACTGGCCTGACCTTATTCTTGCCCTTTTTTCCCCTCTTGTCTTCTGCAAATGCAAATGATGCATGAATTGAAATCCCCTTAAGCCTGAACAGGGGAGGTAATTCTAAAATCAAGGAAGGAATTGGAACAGCAGAGCATATCTAGAACGTCTGATACAATGCCTTTTTTATTTTTCAGTCAGTTTGCTCCCAGGAAAACCTTTTTGTGGAAAACAGGTAAAAAATAGCTTTTTTTTTTTTTGTGTGTTAAACTCAGCTGTTTCTCATTTTGTCTATAGTTCCATAGTTGTTTATCCTAATACGAAGACTTTTGAGCAAATTTGTAATCCATATTGTCTGCAGTGGTTTTGTGCTTTAAGGGGTGGGGTGGGGGGGAAGGGGACGAGATTGCTTTGCAGTATTTTGTCTGAGCAGATAAGGTGTAACCGCTGCTTTCCCAAGACTTTGCATTTCAGTTTAAAAAGCAGATTGTGGGAGGGAGAGGGAGCCCACTCTACGATTTTATTTCAAATGACCGATTTGTCTCTGGAGTGCCTTTAGAATTTAACTTATTGATCTTTAAAAAGCACTCTAGCAGCGGCTGGATGACGGTATTTATGAAACCCCACACTTGTGTTTCTGTTGTTTAACCCGCTCTCCCGTGGGGTTGAGCGGCAGCGCTGGCTTCACTTGTTGCTTGTGAAGGCTCACGAGTCCCCCAGACCAGACCTGCTTTACTGTTCCATTTCAGTAATGAAATGGTGATATCTGAGCCAGCCGTTACTTTGCATTACTGTGTGATAGTCCTTATGGATGTTCTTTTTATTGTAATACATCCACTTAAAGCAAAAGGAGAAAGAAACTGTGTTTAAGATCTACAAAATATGAAGTGTTGGCTCCATAGCAGCCATAAATTTGCTTAACTGTGTTGAAAATCTTAGAAATTGTGCACCTTTATGGCAGATAAGGATTTTAACCAAAACGTTCAGAATTTCAGTGGTGAGTGTTTGAGCAGTGCTAGCCCAGGTCTGTCCTGTGCAGGTTTTAAAACTGTTTATCATTCCCTTGAAGAAGGGGAGGTTATCTTTCACAGCATTTCCATCTCTGTCCATCCTTGCATCTGTCAGATGCATTTATGGGTAAAGCTTTTCCCATAGAAAATGACTCCACAGTAATGGTACAAACCAGCTTTTCCGATGGACGGTCTTGTCAGTGGAATGAGGGAAGGCCCTCAGGAGGTAATGGCCACTGTCGTGTAACCACCTCGTATTCTGAGAGCCAAGGATATTTCCTCAGCTGCTGCTTCTGTATCATGGCTGTGGAAATTACTTTCCATCAAAATGGCAGCAGAGGAACCTGAAAATCAAAAAGCAGATGCTCCCATACACCTATTTTTCCCCTTCTGGAGAGATGCGGACGATAAACGTGATGCAGTTGTTCACATTCCCGAGTCAGTACGGAAAGCGCTCAGACGCGCCGCTGCTCAGGGCAGGATGGGGACCTTTATGGGATAAACCACAACCTTCACGGCCAGGCCACCATGGGTGCGTGCATTCAGTCCCACACCTGCGTGCAGGAGAATGTGGCCAGTTCTGGTGTTTGCACGTGGTTCACTTTGCTCGAACCCGTGAGCTGGCTGACCAGCTTTCCTGGCGTGAGGAAGTCAAGCGGAGACCGGTAAAAGGCCAGGTTGGAAATTGGGCTTCTGTTACTGCCTGCACTGGTGGTGTCAGGAGGGAGACTTCAGCTGCGTTCCTCAGAACACTGCTTTTTCTTTCTACGTGCCTTACAGCCTTTGGTCAGGTGAAGCACTTAAATTCGTACTTAGCTCTGTGCACATGAGCAATCTTGTTGATTTGCTGTGTTGAAAGTTAGGTATGTGTTTAAGTGCTTTGCCTTTCTTTTTCATCAGAGACCCTGAGCATTTCTCTGAGCTGCAGAGATTTCCAAGCGACTTAGCAAGTGCTTAAAATTATATATGCAGTATTTTGCTGGCTTGCATTTTTTACGTTCTTATTAGGTGATGTTTTCATGAATTTTCTTTTGGATGTAGATGTATGGTTCCTTGGCTTCTGAGAATTGCCTTGCTCGGTAACAGGAAATGTTAAATCGCCTTCAGCCTCCCTGGCTGACGTTTCTTATGTTCAGTTGTCTGTGCACATTTATGGGAGAGGGAGGGGGGGCAATTTTAGCCTTGTTTTTTTTTTAAAAACTGTGAATCTAGCACAAGTTGGAAGATGTTGCTAGAAATTAAATGTAGCTTTACAGATCAGATAAATTTGAATTACTGTGTCTGTTACCATAATCTTTCTTTTCATTTTTCAGTAGGCTGTTGGAAGACAATAGTATATGCAATGATACCCATAAGAAAAGACAACTGTTTAGGTTTGTATGACTTTATTTAATATTCATTTCCCAGTACCTCTTGCTCGTGATTCTGTCAGTGTCCTCACCGAGGGAGACTTTGACGGGCGTGGGTATGTCATTTTTCTGGTTGGAAAGGAGCATGGAGAACAGAGTTCTTACAGAACAGAGTTCTAATCCCGTGCTTTCTGGATGGGGAGGTCCAGGACCCTTTCCTTTGGTTTTATGAATTATTGGCTCAGGAACCATATGAAATTTTTCAGTTGCCCAGCTGCTCAGACTGCCACAATTTGGGGGGGGAGCTGTGACTGGTGAAAGTTCATTTTGCCCTAGTATTATAGGACAGACACATTTCACAGGCCTGTGCCCAGACTGACCTTTTTTCCTGTCAGTGGTTTATTAAAAGCCGAAGCAAAAGTATGATGATGTGAAACCAATTGATGTTCCCTTATCTAAAGCAGCAATGTCTTGAAACTTTTTCTCTGAGAACTTTGTCTTCCAAACTCCAATTCCTCCAACACATTCAGATGTATCCTGTATCCCAAATTGTTTCCCAAGCCACAAGGAATCAGGAGGAGTCAGCCCATATTTTCATGGAGAACTTTTTTATCAGTTGACGCACTGGATCAGTGTAAGACCCAGCCTGGTGGTGACAGCGTTCCTCTGGAAGGCTTAGAAAGTGTCTCTTCCCACACCGTGAGCTCCCACAGGTTTGATTCAAATCAACCAGAGTTGAGCATGCCAAGCTGCTTTTAAAGTCAATCAGCTGCCACAAGTCTTAAGCAGAGCGGGCAGAAGTAATGGATGCTTTCGGAAGCATGTCCTTCATCACTAGATATCTGTATGCATTGGGGTTTGCATATGTAGCAGTGGTAGTTTGTGTCACTTCAAACCTTTATCATCTATATTACATAATTTTTCATTACGAGGAGAAAAGGATGCGGGATTATTTGACGTGCAGTTGCTGACCGTGCACGTCAGCACAGCAGCCACAGAGGAGACGGCGAGGCTGCACCAGAAAAGGAGCAGTGCTGGAGCATCTGGAGGTGCATCCCATGGCCACAGGCAGCAGGCAGAAAAGTTTTTGTCCTTGATGATATGAGAGTCTTGGATTGGGCGTGCAGGAGTAAGGAGGCATCTTACACGCAGACACTCTTGATAACTAATATCAGTTTTGGGGAACAAAAAGGAATGTTGTGTAACCCAAACCCACTGATAACTGGGATACAAAAGCATTCTGTTTCTCTCACTCTTCTCCACTAGAATGTAAATATAAGAGAATTGTTAACTTCTAAGCACAAGAATGCAAAAGAGTCTGTAAATAATATACTTTGGCTTTTTTCTTTCCAATTAAATTTTAAGGACAATTTCTTTTTAAAATATTTTTCCTTTTTTTTTTTTTTTATGTTGTTGCTTTTGTGCTGTTTCTCTTCATGCTTTCCCACTGTCTGGGTCTAGCAAAGGTCGACAGGTTAATACTGCTGATCACATCTGTGAGAGGCTCTGATCACAGGCAAGGAACGCACCAGCCTGATGCCGTCTTTGACACGCTGCTCCTTCGCATCCCGAGTGACACAGCTCGGCAGGTTCTCCAAATAAAAAGCAGGAGCCACGTTCATAAGGAGAAAGGGGACCAAAAAAAAAATTAAAAAAAATTTAGATGCAGTCCCATCCTTTGGATTTGTAGAAAGAGCTTTGAGCCTGCAAGGCACTATACTGTAAAATAAGACAGAGGGGTGGAAAGTGTCTTCCAAAAGCCTTCCAAAAGCCAGGGTTATTAACATCACTTGCGATAACGGTCATAGTGCGCTAAGCTGCGGTAGGTGTGCTGGTTCTGTCATTTCAGCAGCACATTGCAAGTGGTTCACCATAAATAAGCCAAATTCTCCTCCGGATTTTGGTCACGGTTTACTGTGTTGTTACTCACAGTATACTGGGCGCTCTGCAGCTATTCAAGCACAGACAGTCTCTTCCCAGAGATTTTTACAATTACTATACGCAGAGGGGAGAAATAAAAACAATACCCCAACTGGTGGATCTCTAAGTGGAGGGTTAGCACTGAGGAGTTTGGGGTCACACTGGGAGGGCACATGTTTAGGGGGAAGGCTTTGGATGACTTACAGAGCAGATGATGAGTGGGGACGAGGTGCAATAGAAATGAGGCTGGATTTGAAGACAAAGATAGAGGGCAGGTGAAGTTAGTGAGAAAAACATTACAGGTGATGGACAGCAAAGGGAGAAGTAGCAAGGGGTTTGCTGAGGAAACAGACCGGTCAACAGGCAACAGAAATGCTACATCAGTGCTGCATAATATTGCTACGTCAGCCCCGTCGGGTGAAGTGCTCTTAGGATATATGCAAAAAGGGAGCGGTGGTAAGTGCTGTGCATGTAAAAGGATAAAGCAGTCTTGAAGGCAGATGAGTATGGGGGTCAAATCCCCTGTCTCAGGCATGCTTTTGTAAATGCAGACTATTTCCTTTTTCTTTAGTAGGGTCGCTACAGGGTACCCAGAGATAGTCTCTGCCCTGACATGGGTTGGTTTGTGTTTAAATCTTTGTTTCCTGATGTCCGTAGGGGTAACAGAGACAGCACGGGGAAGACATCTGGCAGTCGACAGAGCAGTACGGAGAACGAATTGAAGTGGACAGACCACCAGAGGCCATGGAGCAGCACAGACTCGGACAGCTCAAATCGAAATTTGAAGCCAGCCATAACAAAGACAGCCAGTTTTGGTGGGATAACCGTCCTGACAAGAGGAGATAGCTCGTCAAGTAACAGAAGTACCGGCAAACTGTCTAAAACAGGTAGCTAGTACTGTATTGGGTTCGCAGTACTTCTTGTTGTGCGGTGATAAATGGCTGTACTGGTACTTGCCCAAGTGTGGTGTGTCACAGAATGGTTTGGGTTGGAAGGGTCCTTCAGAGATCATCCAGTCCTATCCCCATGGTTGGACTAGATGGTGAATTACATGAACAGTTGTATTTCCTGTGCATAGCATATGTGCATGCCCACCTATGTACAGTAGTATCTGGGTACCCGGTATTGAGCTTTTAGGAATCAAGAAGAAAACCTGGTTTCTGAGGTACTGGTCATAGGTGTGAGGTAGGCTTTTCCTGGAGTAGAGTATGTGCATGTCCTATTTGCACACGGTCTGCACTTCTTGTAGCCTAAAAAGGTGGTACTCCTTTCAGACAAAGCACAGATTTTACCTTTTTATTAATCTTAATCTTTTTGAATCATGAAGAATTAAATGTCATGTATCTGATGAGAAATCCAAGAACATTTTGTTGTCGTTGCTAAAATGCAGACCATCTGCATCTTGGAGTACAGCCTCTCCCTCACTGCTGGCAGATGAGGCAGTGTGCTGTGGTAGAAGCAGGCAGAAGTGCTGGATTCACACAGGTCCCACAATCTCTCCATTTTCTTCTTTAGTTCCCACTAAATGAAAGCACCATTTAAGACGACTATGAACCTGATGGGAATTCTGCATTAATTTGCATTAACTTCACCAGTACATTAACATATGAGTCACAGGGTCTGGTTCTAAGTAATTTCAAGCCATGCCATTAGGCTACTCCATTATATTTTTGTGTAAAAGTGCATAATAAATAATGAGCCCATCAGATGATTCCATCAGTTTGGTTCATTTCATAAACATAGTATGGAACAAGCGGTAATCAATACTTAGCACTTAGTGCTCTTTCAGCTTGAGAGGTTTTTTTATGGACAGTACTTAATTTAAACCCAGTTTATCAAAGCTGGGTTGGTCAGATTTCACTCCTATTCCCAAAATTGTACGGTAGCCTTTGCCATGATTCAGGATGCTGGGGAATGGAGTTTTTGGAATAAATCGATAAAACTTTTGACTTGGCAACTACAGTCTGGACCTCCAGATCTTGAACATAGTTTAAAATTTTGTTATATTTCACAGCTATAAAGGAACCTGGCTGTTTGGAAAGCTGCTTTTTCAAACCCTGCTGGTCATAAAGCTGCTGGGAACTTTTGGAATATCCTGTCTCTTCTTCTTGACACTAGATTTTATGTTTCTTTTGAGACCCTAGACAAATACTGGGGTTATTATCATAAGAGTCATAGAATGTATCAACTTGGAACAGACCTATAAGGATCCCTTCCTACAATTAGATTCTCCTTCAGTTTTGCTCCATCCTTATGTATGTGAAATCCTATGGAATTAAGACATGAATTTGACTTTGAAAATTCGTACGGTATAGTTGTTTACCTCTGGCTTGTTCCTGAGCATGAACATGTGCAGCATGGCAAAACCGGTGTGTATGTAGTTCTACACTCTCCTGTACGTTTTATTTGTATGGAGGCTGAATAGGCTATACAGCGGGGCCTGAAGTATGTGGTAGACCACGTTTTTATCTCCAGATGTCTTTGCCTCCTGCATATCTTTCCATCGCATCAGAATTCAATTTGATATGCGTGAATTAGGGAGGAGGCACAGGTTCCTGGTATACTTTTTTCATATCATTCACCTTCAATAGAATGCAGGTAAATGTATTTCTCTGCAGCATTGTATTGCAGAGGTGCAGAGCATTTAAAATAGTGTCAGGGAAATTCAGTTTGGAGGGTTAAGACATCTAATTGCAAAAGAGTAATACTTTTAAGTATCTGGTTTAGTGTTCAAATCAAGCATATTAAAGGGTGCACTTAGAAAAGGTATTAAAGGAGAGATCTCTGAAGCATGCCAATACTTGTAAATGCATCTGCACCAAACCCAAAATTGCTTTCAAATGAAAACTCTTATAATACATTTTTAAAACATCAGTGATATTAAAATTTCATGTTCTTTGCTGAGCAATTACATATTGTAAGTACTTTGACTTTTTTAAAGCAAAGTGTTTAAATTTGAAAGCTAGTTGAGCCACAGAAAGAGTGAAAAAACAACAACAAAAAAAAAAACCAAACTAAAAGGAGGAGGCAGGGAAAAAAGAGCAAGGGGCTGGATGTCAAAACAAACTTACACCTTCAAAGCCAGGACACAAAGTCAAACTGTCAGTCAGCCTGAGGAAAGTCATAGGAAATAATGTCTGAATTGCTCTTTCTATCCTCTCTAAAATGTTACTGAATGGCATTAAAGCAGAAAAGAATGACTGTTCAAAAAATAATGGGGAAATATGCCTTGATAAAGTGTTCTCCCTTCGCCAAAAAATGCTGAGTGCATTCATACAGCTGTCACAACCCCACGTGCTATTTGCATATGTTTTCTGAGGTACGGTAGGTAGCACTGTGCATATTATGCATTAGGTCTGCCTTACTCTGGTCATAGGCAGTGCTGGATGTTCCGTAGCTCGGTACACATCTAAAGCTTAATCATGTTTTTTATTTTGGGGGATTTTGTTTATTTTCTGTTGTATTTGTTACAGTGATGGCAATGGGATTGCAGAGGTGTAACTACAAACACGAGACACACTGCCCTGGTAGCGTGGCAGAGCCTGGTAGGCACCAGTTCTGTCCCAGTTCTCCTTTGCAGAAAGTGCTAGTTTGTTCTCTGAAGTGCTTTATGATTCACAGTAATAAACTTAAAACATTTTTATATTGCATATAGTATGTATGAAATCAGTTTGACGTCATTAGTTGGTCAAAATGTTCTTCACTGGCTAAATAATGAAAAATGTTCGTGACCATTTTAAATGTGAAAATTATTCCACATGTCTGAGGGTCATCCAGAAGCATTGTCAAGCACCCTTCTTGAGCATGGGAATATGAAAGCTTGCACGATTTTCACAGACGGCTTGCAGCTACCTTTGAGATTACCTACAGTAATGCAATATTAGCATTGTAGCCTTGCTAGATCACTTTTTTTGATATATTATTTTGTCGCCAAAATTAAATATTCTGCCCTTAATCTTAACTTCTGATAATCAGTAATTAATGGTACATATCAGAAGAACAGAAACAGAAGCATAGAGAGATGTTAGCCTCCCCTCAGGGGAAGTCATGTCATAGAACATGCTGTTCTCCGCAGTAGAGTCCAGTAGCGTCAATTAGTCTTAGACTTTGGTTGCATTCAGCTGCACAGGAATTAGAGTTTAGCCAAGGAATTATGTGACTTCATTCTTGCAAACTTCACAAAAGGGGCTGTTTGAAACACATTACATGGTTATCTTACTGGTTTGGATGGTGATTTTCATGCTGCACCTGTTGATTGTTTAGAAAGCCCCATTCCACTGAAAAGCATAGATTGTATATTGCAAATAAAATTTTCTTCTCTGTTATTCTGGAGCTTAATAGATATATGGAGATGTATTAAGCTGTAATTTAGTACTGAGTGGGGAGTTAATAATTTAACAAATTGCAATCAGATTGCATTCCTACAACTTAGGACATCATACAAAACATTGGTTAGTATAAATTTCCAATAATATAGTGGACTTTCCAGGGCTGACTAAGCACGTGGAGTGGTATGTGAAATAGATGTCCCTGTAGGTGTCAAAGATGTACCTTTTCAGTCTCCAACAGATCCATGAAGAGAAGATCTAGCCCATCAACTATTGAGTTATTTTCACTGACACATCACAACAGGTTTTAATATACATTATGAGGATGTGTTTCAAAGAAATGTCCTCTGTGTATCTACATGTCTACTTAAATAATTGTTGGAAGAATAAGAAGATGTAACTATTGCATCTTTAGGTTCTCTTAATGCATTTTCCATTCAGTGGAATGCACATCTGTTGGAGTGTATTTCTCCCCCCCCCTTTTACGAGAAGCTGGCTGCATTGGGGTATCAGCTGTGTTGATACAGATCTGCCGGGATCATTAACTTCCTTGGCGGGCCTCCAAGTAATCGGAGCCACAGTCTAATCTCTCCTGTTAGGTGTTCTGTTGGGGAAAGATGATTATACTGCAGGCATTTCAAGACATTAACATTTTTTTTTTATTTTTTTTTTTAATATAAAGTGTCCTGTAAATTACAATTTTGTCTCTGAGTTTTGGAACTCTATTTCTGCTTCTTTATGGTTTCCTTTAATTGGGCATTAGCCTGATGGATCTTATGAGTCCAAGAGAAACTGTAGGAATGTTGATGTATGGGCAATAAATCATGAGCCAACTGCTTCCAGTCATACTCTTCCCGCCAACTGACTATGCTGAAACATCAATCTTATTTTTAGAAGTGCAGCTTGCAGAGAAATAATTGTGTTCATATGAGCACGTAACGTTATCATAAAAAAAACCCCCAAACCCTAAATACATTGTAATATACAGAAATGTATGTGACTTGCAAAGGTAGCAAATAAATATTCCTAAGCCAAAAAACCATATCCAAGTCACAAATACTTCCAGAGGTCATCAGCACCCTACTGTTCCTGAAAAATTGCCTGTCTGGAGCAAGTAGCGGGTAGATCTTGAGACTCCAGTTGTTACGAAAGGCAAAATTTACCTTGGGCTTGGAAGGTGGGATGAGCAGAGATGTTCAGAGTCATCAGATGCTGAACACTGACTCAGAGAAAATAGAGCAAGACATCATGTATCGCTCACTAACTCTCAGAATATTGGAAAACTAATGGTACCTCCGTGCTCTCCCTCCGCAAACACTCAAAGCTATTAAGACTTTGTGGTGAATTTTGTCTCTTTTTTTTCCTTTTACCACTCTTTGAACTGCTGTATCTTTCAGAATAGTTTAAGAATATATTAGTGGAAAGTGATGAGTATAGGAAGGTTATTATTGTCAGCTGTGAAGCAGCAAGAAAATTATAGAAGACTCTAGAAGAAGTAGTCGTCATTAGAAACTAAAAAAAAGAGGTTGGATTGTGTAAAGGGGGCAAAAATCTCATTTAGTCAAAGTTCTTTTCAGAAGTCTTTAGCAAGACATCTCTTAATGTGTATCTCAATAAAGTCAGATTTTTTTCCATTTGCTACAGTACTGAATTCATTATGTGGTGATTTATTATTCCAAATTTAGGCACCATGAAAACAGCTAATCAGAGCTACAAAGACAAGATTAATTGTGTTAATTTCCAAACATTAGTGTTGGAATTTACTTGGCTTCAACTTGTCTAGACTTAAAATTATAGGAAATAAGTTGTAGTGATGGAAAGAAATTAAAATAGATCATTCTTACACAGGATAAATGGGGAAAAATTGGTTAAGCAGTAATTTCTGGGATTGTTTTTTAAATATTCAGAAAATTGCTGAAATGGTGTTGTGTCTTATTTGTGTTCTTTCAAAATCACCAACTGGATCTACTGACATAGGAGAGCAGATCTCTGATCTTTTAAGGCAGACATCTCAAAGCTGTCATCTTGGCCAATGCGGGGTGATAGCTCTACAGGTGTTTCCACTGCTTCTGCCTACCCTTTGAGGAGTACCTCTGAACTCATTGCAGTCCTCCGCCTTTTAACATTCAGAAGCTGGTAAAGATCAATCCATGAGTCTGCTGTAAAAACAACTGAAAGGGGAGAAAAAAACCCAAACAATTGAATGTCAGAGCTGCAATCCTCTTTTACGCTAATGGCATTTCTTCAGAGCAGCACAAAATGGAGAGAGAAGTCCGAACTCAGGCTTGATGCTCCTTACACGCTTAGAAATAATGTGAGGTTTATGAAATCTCATCACATACTCTTGCATCTCTGGGTAGCTTTCTAACCCATTGAATTCAATTGGTGATGGAAAGAATGAAGTTTACAAAAAGTAAAGCAAGAACTCAAAGAAGCAACGTGAAGCACATGTAGTAGGGCCAGGGAAATGCAGGAAATGGCCTAGCAACTGCTGTGGAAAGAAAATTAAACTCCAGTGGTTGCATTTACATTTGCGAGGAAGATGCCAAATACTGCTTGCAGCTCAATGAGGATGACCTCTGGGACTATCTCTGCAATTTCTAGAAACACTGAAATCTGAAGTGATCCAATAAATAAAACTATCCCTGCAGGAATAATCTTTCTAAATTTCCAACCTCAGTTTACAAGGAGAAAAAAAAATATATCAACTAATACAACTTTGAAGTGCATTTATAGAAATTTAAAATTTCTTCTGAGATCACTTATTTTCTTGATTAGGTACTGGAGAAGCAGATTTAGGGTCCTGTTGATGGCAAACAGTGCAGAGCTCATAAAAAGGACTGTCTCTGTAGTAGCTGCTGTATGAAAATGAAGTTTGAAGAAGATGGATAAAAACGTGCTTTACACAGCAATCAGTAGTAATCTGTGGAAAGACCCTCTGCTAAGTAACAGGATGCTGGTGTGATTTCTTCAGAGGAGACCTGTTTTGCTCTAATTATGAGGGGAAAAAATTAATTCCAATACGGACTGAAAATTCGACTGAAAATGAATCTGAAGCTCTGAGCAGTCCACTGCAGGGTCCTCCGGTAGTATCCCAAATACGAAGGGATGTAATTTGCCCTCTAAGAAAGAAGTTTGCTAAAACCAAAGTCTGAGTTCTGTCTTTTCTTTTAGTCTACACCTTCAGGAGGGCGCTAAGGAGGTTAGTAATTAACGTGAGATGCATAGACAGTGCACAGAAGTAGAATAAAAGAAGTTGCAATTAAAATACAGTTTGGGAGGAAGCACCCATAGAGACGTTTGCTTTCACACCTCCCTTGTATTCACCTTAACATCTTGCTTTAAGGAAGCCCTTCATCTGAGCCTTATACTCTGAGATTCTTATCATTTTTGTACAAAGCAAATTGAAATTAATCTAGTAAAATCGCTGAAGTTTGGAAAATATATTTGTTTTTTAAAATAATGCGTCTCCCTATCCTTCCAGGCACAAATATGTTTTAGCAGATTTGATTTATTTTAAGGGGCTAGGTGCTGAAAAACCAAAGTGGCAAAAGTCTTATGTAGCATCTTAGGTAGCTTTAAGTTAATACGTATATGGCACAGCTACATTTTTACTTGACTGACAAATCAGTTGTTGGTTTGTTTGTTTTTTTCCTTACAGAAAACATTTGGTGGGGTTTTTGTGTTGTGGCAGGGTTTTTTTCTTTTTCATTTACAAACTCCGTGTTTAGTTTTTATACCTTATGAACCAATACTTTAGCATTACAAATACATGCTGAGCATTTTGTGTTCTGTTTGATAAAGCTACTTACTGGCTGGCAGGGGGAAGCAGATATTGCGGGAGGATAAGCGGTCTTTCGAATTGTAGAAACACCAGCAGATGCTGAACTCAGTGGGGAGTGAAAACCCCACTCCTACCAGCTGGGCATGGACTAGCACTTCCCTTTGCAGTCTGTGAAGGCTGTCCTCGTGTACGCGCCGTGTCGGATGGGGACCGGGGTCCCTTGTAACCCCCCGCCGCTGTGGTTGTGTCTCTCTGTTAGGCTCAGAGTCTTCCAGCAGCGCTGGCTCCTCAGGATCACTGTCACGAATACATCAGCCTCTCCAAAGTGCATCTCTTGTCCCCGGGGTGACAGCCAGCTCTTCAGGCAGCGTGTCCTACCCTGAGAACGGGATGAGCGGCCAGGTGGCCCCCAGCAACACCAGCTATATCATTCTTCCACTTGAAGCTGCAGGGATACCACCTGGCAGTATCCTTCTCAACCCGCACACAGGTCAGTATGGTGCTCTCCTGCCTGATACTGCCCTTCAGTCTTTCTTGTGTCGTCTGGGGAATTGGCAAATTTCACGTTCCTAGAGATATTTTCCTTGAGGCACTTTATGAGGAAGCAAGCAGCAAATATAGGTAGAAATATTTGGCAGGTTGTTTTTTTGAATCTGCAGGCAAAGCTGGATTGGCTTTCTGAGGCTGTTGTGGCATAGCTGGTGGGAAGTGATGCAAAACAGACTCATGTGATCCCAGACAGGATGTTCGTCTTGTAAAGTCCTGTCACTCCCTGGCTGTGAATCCTCTGAGATTCCATTAGCTTCAGTAAGGATAGACACTCTTCCATATCAAGCATGCTGAGGTTGAGTGCAATGGAAATACAATGCTCAAAGTTTCAGAGATTGTGCTTAACAGCAGAAGAATTTCAAAAGGCTTAGAGGCTGCGTTTGAATTAGCACTTCAGACTTAATTTCCTCATGTGATGAGCAATTGTATTTATTTAAAGTTTTGTGATGAGAGAAAGTAGTCATCTCTGCATCGTGGCCCTGGTAGCGGCACTGGGGTGCCTGAACGAGGCATTCACCCAAGCACTGTGGATGCTTCAGAAACCACTCAGCTTGAACTTGAGTGCTAGCTCAAAGTTTAAGGCAATTTGTTACCTCCTTCATCCGGATGAAGTCCAGATAATGTTACACCATTACTCCCCACAGTATCGTACTGACAGCAATAAAAAGGTTCAGGGAGGTTGAGACTATGATGCTTCTTCAGTCATTTGGACTGTTTCAGTGACCGTGACTAGCTGTGCTGTTGACCTTAGATGAGTAATGCTGGGTTTAAAATAACAAAGCCTACAGTGCAATGTATTTTCCATTATACTGGGAGCTTAGAGTTGAACTCCAAAATATTTTTTTCAAAGGCCTCAATAGAGCATTCAGGAGATTTTTATTTGGAGATTTTTATTTATAACCAGTATTTTATGTATAATTACGCCCCTGTGTTCCAATATTTTGGTGCAAATGCATAAAGTTTATTTGCGAGTCCACTGCTAAAAATACTTTTTTAAGTCAAAATCCAGTCAAGAAAAACTGAAAGTTACAGGGTTTAAGAAAAACACAGCCTTGGCAAACTATCGAAACAAACTCTCCGCAGATATTTAGAGACAGTAGTATCCAGGGATGATCAATACATATCAGCATATATAAAATCAGGGAGGAGTTCTTTGTTTAGATTCAAATGTGATAAGTTCTTTCCAGAGAGATGACTTAGAAAAGTACACATTTGTGTGAGTTACTAAAGCCTTGATTATTTATGTGTACTTTTTTTTCAAGCTGTGACATTATTGACATGAGAGCCTGATACTGTCAGCATAAATGGGGATTTTAGTCATGTCTTAAAATGACTCAGGGAAGAGGACAGAAAGGGAGGTGAGCATAAGACAAAACCCGTAATTATTAATTTACTCATTTCTGTTGTTCTGGTAGGTGACAGTTCTGTCTGTAACACTGGAATTTCTTGGTCAGTACAGAAGAAGGCATTTTGTGTGTTAGGTGGTCCACTCTCGTGCAAAACTCAGCAGGCCTAGCAGGTGTCCATCCATAATTCAGGTGGTAGGACTGAGAGAAACAGAGGAAAGGAATTGCTGCTGCTTCGAGCCCACCAACAGCTGAGAGGCTGTGCTCATCCCTGGCCACGGGAAGGACAGAGACTGCAGCTCACCACATTTGCAAGCCAGAAGAGCTGTTTAAGAGAAACATCCCCTACTTCTGTTTTGTCGATTTAGCAATTTGCAGCAGCTAGCTCATTTTTTCCCTGGTACCTAGGGAGTCTTTTTCTGCTACAGGTATAATGCCTTTCAATACTGTCACTAGACCAGAGCGCCTCGTCTTCCCTCCTGGCATGCCTCATTGTCTACAGAGGCATCGTCGAGAGCTCCATGTGTGTTAGCATGTTTAACATTCAGGGAGCAAGCGGGTTTGTGTATATATAATTTTGTGTTTCTTTCAAACCCCCTGTCTTGTTTCTGTAGCTCCCTTGTAAATACATACATAATAAAACAGAAGGAACAGGTTCTTTTAAAGACTAAAATCCTTGTCTCAGACATAGCTTCACGCTGCTGAAAGTCAGGCTATACTGCAGTGTCTACTGTGTTTTTAACATGCAGCAAAATACATGCTGCAAATTTGTCACTCTTTGGGCTCAGAATCTTTGCATCTTATTAGGGTAACATTACAAAAGAAGCTCCGTAGGGAGGAGACTTAGATTGCTGGATGCTGTGATCGACTATCAAAGTGATGGATGCTGTCAGAAACAGATGAAGAGAAGACAGTTTAAAGAAAAGGAAAAAGGAGCTTTGTTTCCTGCAATGAATAGATTTTCTTTCCCTATGTAACACCATTCTTTAGCTCTTTTTTCTCCTCTTGCAGAGTGGCTACTTCCAATCTTTTTCTCTCTTTTGATCATAACATCGTGTCCTTTAAAGATCTTTGCTTCCTTTCACACTACATAGTCACTGACTGTGCAAGCCTCTAATGGCATCCACAGATGCTGTCAGTATCTCTCTGCTCTGATTATACCTCTCAGTTCCTTCTCAGGTGCTGGCAATCCATGCTTTCTTTTCCATATCTGCAGTTTCCTTTGTTTCCTCTCCTCTGCTTTGTCCTTCTCCTTCCCCAGACAGAGAAGCTTCTTGCTTGCTCTGGGAAAGGACCACTTATGTGGCTATGCTGTTTCAACTCTTCATTTCACCCACTTCACTAGTCTGTTTTACCCTTTAAGGGATTTCTCTTGACTTAACCCCTCCAACCATTTAAGAGCATTTACGGTTCATTCTTACTCCTTTAAATGACATTGCAATCTTTGCCCTTCTGTCAGCGCCATGGGTCATAACTTACAAATGTCTTCCCTGTTACTGCCTGATCTCTCCTTTTCATTTCATATTTCAAGATTTCTTCATGAAAGGTCTTTTTTTTTTTTTTTTTTT
>VXBL01002595.1:685430-700967 GCA_013400195.1 Aramus guarauna
TTTTTTTTTTTTTTTTTCATCTTTAAAAGCACTGCTGGACCTTTTCTCTTTCAGTTCTGTCATCCTTCACTGAGCCACAGGTTTCAGGAGCCTGTTATCCTGCTGACCCAGTCTGACTCCCCCAGTCTCCTGAAGTACTTCTGGAGCCTGAGACTCCCAAATCTGGGCAGTCCCTGCCATTGTCACCCAGTGTGCTCACAGCAAGAAGCAGGAAATCAGTTAGTGGACAGAACTGCCCCGTGCTTCTCTTCCACTCGCTCTAATCATCACCTTTCTCACTGTGAGTGTGAAGCATGCCCAGTATAATATGGCGACTTCATCCAGAAAGTCTTGATGCTTTAGAGAGAGAAGGCAAGGTTTGTTTAGCCAGTGCTTCTCATACATTTCTGACCATGATTAATAAAAGGGAGGAACCGAGAGGCTGAGGAGTAGATAGAACAAGTAGAGATGCTTGTGGTATACAAATCAGAAGTTCATTATTTCACTGTTGCTCTCAGGCATCTCCAGATCTCCTTTTTTATCTCAGATATTCATACTTTAGTTACCTACTTTAAACATTATCACTTCATTGCTAAAATTCCTTTTTTCTCATGGAAACATCTGTAATTCCTTTGATTTATGAATTTATGATGAAGTGAAAAAAGAGCTGAGGTCATGGAAAACATTTTCCCTACAGAGAAATACCATTCCTTTTTTGTTTGTAAGACAATGACTTGGGTAAACTTTTTTTTTTTTTAAACAAGCATTGCTCTTGCAAGGTTACTTCCTCCAGCTCAAATATCTGAAGCACAAAAAGTTCAGCAACTGAGTAGAACTTTGGACAGAATTTGTCCTGTATATAAGAGATTTTCAAAGAAATCTTAGAATCATAGAATGGTTTGGGTTGGAAAGAACCTCAAAGATCATCTAGTTCCAACCCCCCTGCCATGGGCAGGGACACCCTCCACTAGACCAGGCTGCTCAAAGCCCCATCCAACCTGGTCTTAAACACTTCCAGGGATGGGGCCTCCACAGCCTCTCCGGGCAACCTGTTCCAGTGCCTCACCACTCTAACAGTGAAGAATTTCTTTCTAACATCTAATCTAAATCTACCCCCCTTTAGTTTAAACCCATTACCCCTTGTCCTGTCACTACAGATCTTGATAAACAGTTGCTTTCCATCTATCCTGTAGGCCCCTTCAGGTACTGGAAGGCTGCAATCAGATCTCCCCAGAATCTCCTCTTCTCCAGGCTGAACAACCTCAACTCTCTCAGCCTGTCCTCATAGGAGAGGTGCTCCAGCCCTCTGATCAGCTTTGTGGCCCTCCTGGATTCTTTCCAGCAGCTCAATGTCTTTCTTGTAGTGAGGCCCCCAGAGCTGGACGCAGTACTCCAGGTGGGGTCTCACAAGACCGGAGTAGAGGGGCAGAATCACCTCCCTCGACCTGCTGCTCACACTTCTTTTGATGCAGCCCAGGACACGGTTGGCTTTTTGGGCTGCAAGCGCACACTGCTGGCTCATATTGAGCCTTTCATCCACCAATACCCTCAAGTCCTTTTCATCGGGGCTGCTCTTGATCCATTCCCCGCCCAGCCTATAGCAGTGCTTGGGATTGTGCTGACCCACGTGCAAGTGGGTTCTTCTTCAAGTGTGTCTTCCTTGATAACTTCCAGTGCTGCCTCCTCTAATTATATAGGGCACAGCTCTCAAAAGTACAGCACTACGTTATTGGAACACATAAGTAAATTAGTAACAAGGGTGGGTTTGGTTTTTTTCTTTTCCATACAAACTACAGTGTGTCAGGAGTAGTTGTGTACATTTGACTGCTATTGCGTGGCAATAAAATGTACGTGAATATTCTCTACCTCCAGTGTTTGCTCCAGAGTTCAATTTTAGTATGAATTGATTCATCACTGAATGACTTCAAATAATCATAGCATGTGAATCATCATATAGCCATGGTAACCTTCCACCCATTCCTTGGAAAGTCATACTGCCAAAACAAATATCTTCTGTCTGCCATGCAGAAGAGAGGGGGAAAAAAAAAAAAAAAAAAAAAAAGATGGCTGCTGCTGTAATGAGGCATTGAGGGTAAGGAGCACTTTTCTATTGCAGGAGATCAGTTAAAGCAAGGTTATATGATTTCATACAGAAGACAGTACGTTCTTAAAAGTGTTCAGCAAAGTCAGGGTGTTTTGTTTCAGGTCAACCGTTTGTAAATCCTGATGGGACGCCGGCAATATACAATCCTCCCAGTGGCCAGCAGACAATGAGGAGCCAGATGGTGGGACAGTCTCAGCAGCAGCCTTCATCCCAGCAGCCTCAGCAGGTTCAACAGCCACAGCAGCAAATGGCAAGTCACCTTGTCACACAGGTAGGTGTGGTGGCCATTGGAAAGAGAGAAGAAGCTCTCAGGGATACGAAGGATGACCTGAAGGGTAGGAGGGAAGGATGGAGCTAGACAAAATAGCAGAATGTTCTTTTCTTTTGGAACAAATGTGGCCCATGATCTGTATTTTCAGATGGAGAAACAGATGGAGAAGGAAGATTCCTTTTTTAATTCCATCTAAAAGATGGTTTCATTTTGAAAAGGGCTGTTAGCCCTAAGTTGGTGTCTACAGAAATTTGTTTGGCAAAAATCTCCCATAAGTGAAGACTGAATCGTTCATTCTCAGACTAGTGCAGTCTGTAATTCTCTCCAAAGAGCCCTGTCCCTTTCAACAGCAGTGGGGTTGAGTCAAAGAATCAAGTACAATGCAGGGCTCTACAAACTCTTCCATGTCCCTTTATATCAGGCCCGACCTATGGGTAGCCCACTCTCCGAGCACCCCTGCCCCAGACCATGGGTCTTCTGCCTGCACCCCATGTTCTGGCCGTGACCCTGCTCTGAGCTAGAAGCTCTGCAGCTACAGCAGGAGAGGGGACGAGCAGTGTAGTTTGGGCACAGTACCATGATACACTGGCTCTCTGGCCCCTGGGCTGGCCACGGCATGTGGCTGAGCATGGGCGGCAGGGTTTAGGTCTGGCTCAAACTTAATTTTGTGGATTGTGTGCCTGCTGTCCCAGAGTACAGCAGGCGGGGGGAACTACTCGAGCAAGAATCCTACATCCTGCTTACTCGCAGAGCAGCCAGGACCTACTGTGGCTCTTGTGTGGCTTTATAACTTGGCATAGTTTCATCCCAGGTTACCCAGAAATACAAGGTTTAAAATCAGTGAAGTTGCTTTGATTTCACTGGGTTTAGACTTGTTTGCGGCTCTTATTTCTTGATTTGATCGTAGCAGTTTTAGAAGACAGACCAAACCTGTGTAAGACTCAAGTTAAATGAGACATTAAAATGAAAGGAATAGTAAAGCTATTCCAAGGTAATAGTGCTGTAGAAAATTGTTCTTGCACTTAGATAAACATCTGCTCTAAGGTGACCAGCCTGTCTGTTGATAATTCACAGCCTGTTCTTTGTCAAATTTTTTTAGCTATTGTGTTCTGCCAAAGCAGCTTTACAATCGTGTTTCCTTTGCCTATAACACACTTGGAGTTAAATCAGTCATTATCAGCAAAATTCAAATATACACTTACACTGTGCTGCTCTTCCATTTTATCTCTGTAAATTAAATGTAGAATCATAATTTGGCTTTGCCTCAGATCAGTAATAAGAAGGTGTAGTTATGGCTTTATTTAATCTAACAGCCATCAAATATATGAAAATAGGCAGAAAAATCCGTAATAAAGAATTGTTTGGTAAAAGAAGGCTAAAATGAAGAGTAACATCACAGTACCTGACCTCTTGTACTTGGGCTGGTGATGAATCACCTGCTTTTTCAGAGCTGTGTTTGAGACCTTTGTTCTCAGTAACAGAGGTGGTGGTGGTGGTGGTGGTTGTTATCTCTAAGTAGGTTGTATTTATTGTCTTTCACTGTGTTTATTTTGCAGCCTGTTCAGGCAATGCAGCCATCTTCTCAGTCAGTCCAATATCCAGCAGTTTCTTACCCTCCCCAGCATCTCCTGCCAGTCTCTCCAACGCAGCAGTTTTCTGTGGTACTAAAGATTTTTTTTAAAATTTTTTCTTTCTCCCCTTTCCTTGAAGTTGGGTGTGTAAGCATGAGTATGCCCAAGAGCCTCTGGGGAGCACTGAGAGGTGTCCCACATGAGAGCCCCACCTAAATCCACGTTTGCCTCAACGCTTTTGGTACTGCCGAGCATTTTGTAAGAGCGTTCCCACTGATTCTGGTTATCTAACCTGGAGGATAGAGCAGGGCCTGGTCTACCTGGTTAGCAGAGCCTCCAGAAAAATGTTTTGTTGTGCCTGTGAGAGGAGCTTAAATTGCTAACTTGGGTATTTGAGATTTGGGTTATCCCCCTGTTAAGTCCACAAATGCTGGAGAAGAGACCTCTAGAAATCATTATTTTTTATTTTATATTATTTTCTCAGTATACTAAATCCAGTGCCTGGATTTATTCCCTGACGATACCAGAGCACTTGGAAAACAGAGTAGCAGTGAACCAGCTGCAGAAGGTGCTGTGCATCATGACAAAGCACCAATGGACATGTATAATAAAAATAAATAGAGTGCTCTCCTGGAGTCTGAATCTGGCTGGGTGCTTACAAGGCTAAGATTATACTGTTGTAAAATGAAGCTGACATTTTAAGAGGCACTACAAGATTTTTTTCTGTTATTTTCTCTCTTGCTCTGGTAATCTTGTTTATGACTGATTTTTTTTTTTTTTCCCCAAGGTAGAGATCTCACGTAGTTATAGTAAAAGATGGAAACAAAACTGAATGGATCCTTACAGCTAAAATAATGTTATTAATGCCTGGTAGATGAGCGGTACCATTTAAAGGACAGTAAAAAAATGTTCTGTGCTGAACAGAAGTTGTGTATATCAGTGCTAATTCTCTTGAAAAGTGTAAATTATAGAATTTTGAAGCTCTTTGTCTCTATTGTGCAAATCTAGAGACATTCCAGGGTCAGTGAAGTTTCTCGTAGAATCTGTTTGCAGTCGTTTGCCACCCAGGTAGTGAATATCCTAGCTTTTTAAAGAAACAACTTCAGGCAGACAACTTATGTGCCTGAATATGCATATAGGATGATAGTAAAGGTAGTAGCATTACTTTCTTACACCTTCTGAAGATCTGCCAGGAGTGTTTAAAATGTTGGCCCATGGTATCTGCTCTCAGAGTGAGAGGGTGAGTCTCTGTGCAGTCTCTTGCAGTGCTTGCCACAAACAAACTCCCCGCCCCGTTTTGAAGTTTCCTGCCAACAAATACATTGTGCAGGGTGGTTTTGGAGAAAGAACACCACAGGGATGTGAACAAAATCGGAGAGGATCCTTTTAAAAAAAAAAAAAGGATGTTCCAAGTGAAAAGCATTGTTATAGTGCTTATTCCCTATCCGTGAGGGGGTATAAGGAAGGGACCTTAATCTGTACGCTAGCACACGATGGAGTTTTATGCTGGATTTGTTGCCTTATAGAGTACATTTTAATGTTGAGTATTTAATAGTCTTATGATATGGGCACAAACAAAGGTGCATAGAACTGCATTTGTAAATCTTCGACCTTCACAGAATAAACTTGAGAGCGTTGATTGGTATGGATCTTTTTGCAAGACTGAACAGATACTGTCTAGAATCCTTGTATCATTACCAGCGTGTAATGAGACTTAGGTCCATTGACTTTATTTGGTACATTCATCCTACCATAGATTTATTTTTTTTCCCCCTCTAGTCAAATAAAGTACTTGTTTCTTTCCAACACCAAATAAAAAGCCTTGAAATAGCAACTGAAGGCTTAGCTTTTTTTACCTTCTCTATGTTTACAAACTTGGATTTTCAAAACAGTCCAAAAGGGAAAAGGTCGGCACCTGGATCCTACTGAATTCCTCTTGGGATCATTTTGAAACAGGTGAAATTACCAGCATGTGTTTGGCTGAGGAATTCTGTGTTTGGGGGAAGAGGTATTCATGACATTATTTTCATGCCCTTTATATTTAAAATGTCTTCTTTGGAACACTGTAAAGTTCACTTGTCATTTTGGAATAAAAAGGGGCGGGGGGGGCAGGGTAAAAACCAAAATAATTGGCTTTTGCACCAAGCGATGCCATTCACCTTGCAGTCTGGAAGTCTTTGTCAAAGCATTTATAGTGATTTTCATTTTAATTGCCTCCATTTTTGTAGATATCCATGCAAAGTTTGGCATGTATTTGAGCCGAGTGATTCGCTTTCCCCTCATGCTCTGTTTGAACCTATTTTGTTTTGCCAATTTGCGCGTCTACCGCAGACATCATGTCCACATCATTTTCTACTGCCTTTTGCCCTGCAGCGAGATGACATGACAACACAGTTTAACCAGATGAGCTTAAGTCGTCAATCATCAGGAGACAACTCCGAATCGCCTTCCGGCCCTGTCTACCCGTCGCCTATCTTGCAGCAGCCCGCCCAGCAGACGGGTTACATTATGGCTTCCCCAGGTCAGCAGCTTCCCCCAGGAGGCTTTACAGGTTCAGGTCCACCAGTATCCCAGCAAGTGCTGCAGCCGCCGCCCCAGGGCTTTGTGCAACAACCACCGCCGCCTGCTCAGGTAGGCAAAACCTTCGCTTCCCTCTGCCGCCAGTTTGGCGTGGTGTTAGTTACAACGAGAAGAGAATTAAAAAAAAAAAAAAAATTTTTATTCGGATTCTGGGTTGTTTGGTTTTCCTTCCAGTAAAAGCTTAGCGGATTCTTAGGCAGCAGGAAACTTGCAAAGCCTCTATCATTTCCTGGGTTTCAGCAATCCCTTCCCTACCCTCAAACCATTTTCTGAACGTATTTTCATACGCCAGGACGCATCTGCACCTGAATATGAAGGAGGAGAGTGAGTAAATATCCATAGTCCTTTTTCCCTATATATATATACACACACACCAAAAGAGCAACGTGCACATCAGCCCAGGTAGTTGTTAATCATATTTAATTGACTTGAACATGTGAGGTGTCACAGATCAGTAATTTTAACTGTCTTCCTGAAGACTGATTATGTTTTACTGTTCACTACCAAACATCTCTACTTGTCTCCTGGGTACCTTTACAGAATATTGAAAGTGATTACTGTCAAGAAGTAAAATGCACAGATGACTTTCTGGCCCATTTTCAAGGCATACGCTTTGAAAAGCCAAATTTCTTTATCCAATTATAGATAACTTCATTTAAACTCCACTTTAAAATGGTATTAATAGTATTTCTCCTGGTTTTATTTTATCCTTTGGAATAAAATATTTTAAAAATAAAGTAAAAAAAAAACCCAAACAATTCACCATTTCTTTTAATGCAAAAGTAGTGTAAACCCTGCTGGTGTTTTCATTTGCCACTTCTTACTGAAAATCTCCAGTTGTGTGTGTTACTGGGATTCCGTATTGCCACAGTAATGAAGAATTTATACTGTTACAATGTTATAAGTGGGCTAGAGATCTAGTTAATTAATTAGATCACTAATTAACAATAAAAGAAATCTGAAGACTACTGGTTGCTCACATCCTGTGGAGGACTGTGACATCCATAGTTTCTGTAGTTAGAAACTGAAGCCATTTTTTCTGGAGCTGCAGTTCAATATAATGTGATTTTTTTATTTTTTTTTTTAATTGCAAGTAGTGCTAGAAAAACGTTTCACTGTTTGCCAAATGTAGCATTTTTTAAAAATTTTGGAGGAAACAATGACCTGAAGAGCCTGTCTCCCCATTTAGCCTGTTTCTCCTAAGCGAGTCCAGGCTTCTCTCCTCATGTACAACCCCCCGGTGCCCTCAGCGTTTTCAAGCATCGTTTAATCAAACCTCACGACACTTGTAGTGAACCAGATAAATGCGAGCACCTCCATTTTACAAGCTGTCACCGCAGCATCGAAGCGATGCTTTTCCCAGCCCTGCCCGCCGGCGTTTGCTGCGGGAGCTGAGGGGGGCCGCAGCATCGTGCCGCCGGCCGTGGTGGGGGGACCCCGTGCTGCCTCCTCTCCCCTCCTCGGGTGAGACCGGGTTTCCAGCCCTCCCTGGGGTCTCTGTTGGACCCCTCCCTTGGTTGACTTTGCAGAGGCTGCTTTTGCGGGTTTGCCCGTGGCTCCTGCCTGCACGTGGCTGAGCCTTCATCACCTGGGGCGGGAGCGTTGGATTTCACCCTCCCGTGTGCAGCAGAGTGCGGGGGTTTCGCTCAGCGTGGCATAGTGTCATTGCGTGAGGCTCCTTTCCCTCATAAATACTTCCACTGGTGCTACTGGAGAGGCAGATGAACTTCTTCAGAGGGCAAGTGATAAGGAGGTGCCTTTTCACATATAGGCTGCTGTAGGACCAGTACTGTACTGGTACGTCTAACGGTCACTGTGTCTCTGTACCCCAAATACAGTACGTACAGGTGCTTTCCTCCTACGTTGTAACAAAGTGGAAAATTGCCGAGGGCAGAAAAATATCTTTTGGGTTTGCGGCAACTTCAGTTACTTCACTGGGGAATGGTTTGTCCTCGGCGGGGTGTAGAAAAGTGAGAAATTCAGCGCTGTCAGCTTCTTCTGCGTCCCCTGCACCACGCACACCATCCGTCTCCAGCTTGTTGCTGTTCCAAAAACCCCTTGTCAGGTACTTCTGTGGCAGAAGGTGTGAGGGGGTCAGTCCCTGCTGCCCGTGTGCCTGTGCCGTGAGGGAGAGGCGGCAGCAGCTCTCTGCACCCCCATGTGCGCAGGTGGGAACTTCTGATCAACGTTTCAAGTTTTAATTCAGTCTCTTCAGCCCTAGCATGTGGCACAGTGGTTTGGACACTACTTGTGGCACATATACGGCAAATAGAGGATCCCTCTTATAAAAAGACGAGCGAAGCCTTGGGCAATAGTAGCTCCTCTGCCTTAGCAGTTCAGCTTTCTGCGCAGGGCAGATAGAGCCTGACTCCCTGTCCTGCCCTTGGCAAAACTTCACTGTGGCACTGGCTACTGGCAGTCTGAATCGCCTGTTATTCTTTTGGGCTTAGATGCAATGGTAAAGCTGCTCTCAGATGCCAAAGAAGGTGGTCTGAGGCAGGCTTGAAAAAAAGAAAAAGAAAAAAAAAGCAGTAAAAATGGTAATGCATGCAAAACATTGTGATGCATCAATCAATGCAATGCAGTCAATGTGAAAGCACTTCTATTTCTTAAATGTTTCTATTGAATTTATACCAGTAAAAAAGAAGCTTGACTCTAATGGCTAATTAGTTCCCATAAATGCATTGCTGATGCAGGTCTAGTAAGTTGGCTGTGGTGCCCTGTATGCTGTTGGAAACTGGTAGTGAAACTTGGGTGGAGGTCCTGTGAGTATGATCATTTCCTTTGAGAGCTGAAAGGAGGAGAAAGAAATGCTCTCTGAGCCTGCAAACCCAACGGTACGGCATTTGAATTGTTAGCTTGTGTATTAAAGTTCAATTAAACATGGCTCTACAGCTGCTCTCCATGATTCTCTCTCCCAGTCTGTATGACGGCAGAGGCAGGCTGAGTTTGAAATGACGTGCCTAAGAAGTGGTGAGAGGACCCCTTGAATTTCTTTTGCTGCTTCTTTCATCACCGCTATTCCCCATCTTTACAACAGAGCCATGATTTAATAACCTGAAAATAATGATCTGTCTTCATTCAGCCACTTGTAAGAAAGCCACCACCACCAAAAAAAAAACCCCAAACCCAAACAAAAAAAAAACCCACCCCCCCCCCCCAAAAAAAAAGCCCATGAACAATTGCTCAGGGTTTGCTGAAAGGGACTTTTAGCAGTGAATTCCTGTTTGCTTTCTGTGTCACAAATAGCAAACATACATCTTTACTTTCTCCATTTTCTTCTGTTTTCAATTTTCTTCTCTTTCTGATGGTTCTTCTATAGCACTTACGGACCCCAGCACTTCCAACAAGGGCACACATTCGGCTTTTGCAGCTCGCTCTCTTTGGTGCTTGTCATTGCTCTGCCTCCGCAAATGAAGAAAATGGGAAAACTGCGAGTACTATGCCAATGGGAAAGCATACGCTCCCTTTAAAGATATTTTCACTTGTGATTTATTCTTCGTGGAAGCTATACTGTCAAAATGATGTCCAAAAATGAGATGGCATGAATTCTTGGAAGGGCTTGGAGGAGTAATACACATGTTGAGGGATTTTTTTCACCTGAATTAATTTTGTGTCATCATTACTTTTAGCTGTCTCTTTGCAGAGGCCCCCTCCTAGAGAGTCCATAGCTACCATAAGACAAAAATTTTTATGCATAGCATGTCTCTTTAGGAAACCTTTTATGAAAAAGGCTGAGGAGTCACTGCAAGTGAGTAGGTCTTTCCTTGGTGATCTCAGAAGGTGATATTGAAGGACATGCCTGTTGTTGTACCCAGGCCATTATTTTTTGTTACTGTTATTGTAACTATTAGGGAGGATGGGGAGTAGAGGGGAGAGAAAAATCCTTGAAGAATGACTGATCCCAGTCAGTTAGATACTGGGAAGAAACAATACCTCTCAAGTCCATACATCATTCTGGTTTCTGATGTCTTCAGTCCCATTTATGCAACTCTAGCTGCCATTAGCAATAGCGTCAGCATCACTAATCATCTGGATGAAGGTGTTAATCCAAACCTAACTGGTTGTCAGCAATGTTAAGGCGGAATACCTGTCTGATGGCAGAACCGAGCTGTAAGTCAGTAAGGACATAGGCTAGGAAAGCAGTATCGGTCTGAAAGATATGTGTAATCTGCTTCCTATCATGAGCAAATAAACAACATACCTGTGAACTTAAGGGATGCTGTTAGAGAGCAGTCCAAGGGAGACCCGGCCTGCTAATGGGTTTCAGACTGTTTATGAAGACAGAACAAAGCAGAAACCCAAAGTTGTATTGAGTTTCTACCCATCATCTAGCGACAAAGCACATCAGAAGGAGCAAAAAATAATGACTGTTTGTGCCATTTCATGAGTGTCTCTGAAGTGATGTGCCCAGTCCCATTACAGTTTAAGTTAAGGAAAATGCTATATATGAGAGAAAAAATAGAGATGCGTTGGAATGGTCAGCCTACAAACAAGGAAGGTGTTTACCTTCAAAATAAGAGTATTGATGGGGATAAGAATCATCTGTCAACTATTTTATGAAGAGGGATGTTTTTTCACAGTACCAAGGATTAAGATCAAGAAACAATGCTTTTAGACTAAAGAAGGCACCTTTTTTGGTTTGTTGTTGGTTGGTTGGTTTTTGGTGTTTTGGCTTTTTTTTAGAATAACGATATAGCTGTGTTGGCATGCTTGTTAGTGTAGCTGAAACTTCCTGGTTCTGTAAATGAAGTATGTTATACTAGCAGAAGGTCCAAGGTTAGATGGTGCGTTCACTTGAGAAAGCAGTTCAAATACAATTTGGCATGTCTGTAAGCTGCTACAGAAATGTAATGGTTTTTGCTGAAGAGCACATACGCAGAGGTGTTAGTAATACTGATGTAATGAGAAACTAAAAAATTCAAGAGGGTCATAGTAGACAATGAAAGTGATACTTGTTATCTCTGATCCCTCTAACTCCACTGTTCACTAAAGTAATATCAGAAAGGACGAATAATATGTTTCAACTACTGACACAGAGATGTACTCAAGATAAATGAAAATGGATCTTTCCAGACACTTCAACCACCAAAGACCTATTTTATCCTTGTCTAGATCTTACACCAAGCCCTTCTTTTAAGGTCTGATATCTTTAAAACCAAAATCAAAAAACAGTCCCCCAAAAAATCCCACCAACTAACCAGGAAAAAAAAAATCTCTCTTCTTTGCAAGTCATGTGTGCATGATTACTAGCAAATTCATCCATTAATCTTTCCAAATGAAATTATTTTCTTACCCAATACTCCTACTACTAACATTTTTCAGGCTGATAGATTGCAGTCTGATAAGCTTCTCAATGGAGTATATAACAAATGTATTCCCATGAATTGAGACAATGAGAGAAAGGGAGAAAACCCTTTGACTAACTCTGAGGTGTTATCTGTGTGATAAAAATAAATGTTTCCAAATTACTTTGAATGCTTCAATATATGGTCTTTTGCTAAGCATGTTCAACTATAAACTTCACTTCAAAACCTATAGTCTTTAGGCTGTGTTTTAAAGTTAAAACCTACAGACTCTTTCCACAAGAGAGAATTCACATTGTTCTCATGTGCTCCTGTATTTTCAAATATCTAGGGGCTTGTCTGCACAAGGAAAATGAGGAAGTTGAGGATAAATCAAATGAGTTTAAATCCTTTAAGTGAGATTAAGCTGCAGCCAGGAGAAGTTGAGAGTATTTCCAGAAGGGTTTAATATTCTTTAGTTTGTAGAGTAGGTGATAAAAAATAAAGCGTATTTGAGAGGATGTCTGCTCTGTTCCCCTGCTCCAAGGCAGGATCAACTATTTGCATTGGCTTGACTTGGGCTGAGTCTTCTCACTTCTTTCAATTGTAGAGGTTTCCACAAGATGAGTTTATCACACTAAACTTGCCTGATCCCTTATTTACACTGCTATGATGTTGAAAGAGGGATTTTTGTACCTTAAATGTCAGAGAAACAAATTCATCATGTTTTTGTCCATTTTGCAGAGGCATTTTGCTTTTGTTACTTCATTCTCTAACAAAACAAATGACTTGAGGGCAGGTGTCACTTGGTATTGTCTGGAACGACGATGGCTTACAATGTTTTCCAATCAAACATTCTTGTCTTTCTGGTATTAGTTTGAATCTGGCTGATATTGTCAGAAGGAGGGAGAAGGGAAAAATTTTCTTCCATTGATTCAAGAGAAAATGAACAGAGGTTGAAGAATGAATGAGTATTCAACCTCTTGATTGACAGGTGATACTGACTCTCTGGGGGTTTCACTTCACTAACATGGCTGAGTCCCATTTTGGTGATCCTGATAGTTTTCTCACCATGGTTAGCCATTCAGTAGTCTTCTAGTTGCCAAATTAGCCGTCCATACACTTTTCTCGCCTAGTCTTTTGTATCTATGCCTGTTCTTTTTCCTTTGACATCATCTCTAGGAGAATTTCTGATCTCTCTTATGATTTCCTAGCAGTTTACAAAAGGATGCAGTTACCTTTACTCTGCTAAAACTATATGTGTTATCAAGCTGAATGAGCTGTTCCAGGAACATTTCCTCCATACAAATAAAAGCGGCAAAACCAGTTCTTATTTTCATATGAAAAAAAACCCCAAAAGTACTTGGTATGGCTTTGTGCATATGTCTGAGTAGGATAAATGCTACACACGCGCACACACACACACAAAAAAAAATTGTATGATTTATACAGAAATGCTGACAGGTGTGGCAGAAGTTATGAGAGAAGCAACATTCTCCCAAGCCCGTGTCCCTCTGCAGTTTGTTGATACCATCCGCTGCCAAACTCCATCAGGTTCTTACAGCATCCACTGCAGCTGAAAATGAAAAATTTTGAGTGCTTTGAACTCACCAAGGGTCAGTTGAAAACTGTTTAGCTCAAACGTCTCGCTGATGGTGGTATAGGATTTATAGGAAAAATCTTTAGCTCCAGTCACCCTCAAACTTCTGTGTTCACCTACATGATAAGGTCATGTAGTACACGTTGCTCTATAATGAGAATAATAATAGAAAAAAAGAAGCCCACCTGGCAGAACTTACTGACTCAAGAGCTACTCTCAGCTCCTGCAAGAAAACAACTGTGATTGTTTTTTGAACTGTAATTGAATTCACACCAAGTGTGAGAGAGGCTTTACAGGGAAACCTTCATGTAAGGAAGGATGTAGCTGTTAAACAAAAGCGTGAATTTAATAATAATTTCTTACAGGTGTTATGGGCACACACAATCCATCTTTCCCTTTATCTCACCTCTATATATTTTTCACTCGGGGCTATTCTTTGCTTCAAATTGACCATTTTCTCCAGATTTCACTTGATGGTTCAACATGCTGCCTGTGTGTATTATGTTGATATGGAAGGTGGTGGTTGCCTCTGGTTTTCTGCAGCATTTGGTGTTTTACTATGATTTGTTTGGTATATGTATATAGCTTTTTATGTATCCTGTATGGTTTTGTCTCTTTTAATAAGAATTCTTTTTATTCTGTGTCTGTATCTGAGAAGAAATTTGGGCACCGATAGCCCTTTTCCTAGCAAAGCTGAAAGCAAGCAGCAGTTCTTGAAGACAGACAATGGAAACCTTTCCTCTTGCTTAATGTTACCACTAATATGCTTTACTTTAACTCTTGCTCCCCTTCCAGTTTCGGTTTTGGGTTTGTTTTTTGTTGGTGGTTTTTTTTTTTTTAATTTTGTGAATTTTTGAGCTTTGGAGCCTGCAGTTAGCTGCCGTTCTCTTTCTTCACAGATGCCAGTGTATTATTACCCATCTGGTCAGTACCCTACCTCAACAACTCAGCAGTACAGACCCATTGCCTCAGTTCAGTACAATGCACAGCGGAGTCAACAGATCCCACAGACTGCACAGCAAGCAGGTATTTACATCTCTTATTTCTTCATCTGCTCGCAGTGCCTTTGCTGGTGAAACCTATTGGTTTTGGTTTAATTTTGAATTTGAATAGCGGAGGAGAAAGCTGGTTGCTGTTCTGTTTGAAAATATGGTGAAAATTACAAATTGAGAAACCCTTTGCTTGGAGACACTGAGCAATGGAAGCGGTTGTGTTCTCCACCGCTGCTGTCCTGCATGCCGTGCCATGTCCTCCGTGTCCATGCTCCACTTGATGGGGCACAGAGCCAGGAGGTGTGAGTGGTCACATTGCATGTTCAAGCCAATTCTTGCAGTTTTTCCTTCATCGTATAAACTCCCCAAACATTTGTAAGACTCTACACTGTGGACAGGTTTGCAGCAATGCAGAAGGGGCCAGTTGTGCTCCACCGCCTTCTGCTCTGCCCATGCCTGAGGAGCAGCGAGGTGGTCCATGTGGTTGGTGCCCGTGGGGGCCAGCTCCCTGCAGCTACGTGCCGCTGGAAGGGGGGCCGTTACACTGTAAGAGAGTGAGTAGCAGGTCTCACAGTGAACCGGTCTCTTTTCTTGCTGTGTCATGCCACTCCTGATGACACCAGAGTAAGAGGGACATAGGCAGAGTTGGGTGGGTGCGTGTTGGGGAGGGCAGGGCTCGTGCATGTGAAGGGATCCTCGCATTTCAAGGCAATAAACAGTTCTGGTTTTGGAGATTTTTTTATTTTTTAAGTTGTCAAATGACTGTTTCCTTAGTGCACACCTCCCTCATAAGGTGTCTCAAGCAGTTACTCCACGGTGTATTGGGGGGGTGTTGTTTCCTGATAGGGCTTGCAATTACAGATGTGCCAGGTAGGACAAAGCATTCATCGCTCTGTCTGGGTTTGGCAGAAACCCTTCTGAATGACGAAGCAGGTTCCCTGCGAAGGCATTGATACGAAAGTCTTTTAAGATGCAAGTCAAGAGGCCAGATATGAGACATGAACAAGACTTACAGGGTCATCCAGCCCATCAACCTGTCTCTGTAATGTGACTGCTGGCAATTTGGCAATTTTGTTCATGCTGTCTCAGGCACTCGGGGAAAAAAAGACACACCAAACACAGCAATAACTAAGCAATTGATTTTTTTTTTTTTTT
>VXBL01002595.1:701014-715055 GCA_013400195.1 Aramus guarauna
TTTTTTTGAAAGCTGTTCAAATAAAATTGGTGGTGTTTTGGTCGGTGCCAGCATTAGCTGACTGTATCTGCATTAGCTGACTGTATCTGCTTTCATACTTTCATATTTATACATTGCTGAGAGAGGAGAGGGTGAAATATTGCACAAAGGTCATCTGTCTCTTCTAGCTTCTCCTGCCTGACAGTCTGGTACCATATTTATTATCTCTCTATAGTAGGTCTTTGAACCTAAGTGCAAATCAACTTTGATAACATCATCTGGGTCTACTGTGTTGTTATAAACCCATATTTATCAGTTTAATGCTACATCTATAGCATAGTGGAGATTATGGTAAATGAAGTGCACAGGATGGTCTGAAGCGCTTGAGTGATGTTCTGGAGGAAATCCAGCTATTTGATTTTGAGGAAATCCTAGTTTTAAAGGTTCATTGTAGCACAGGATCTGTTATGTTTGAGTACAGACAATGCAGACATGCAAATGCTAATTTTGTTTCTGTGTTTACTGCATCATTTTCCTTACGTGTTTGGAAAACACGAGTCAAGGAGTTTGTGTAAAATCTCTAGCGCGTCAAGTCTTTTCCCGCAATTCACTCTTTCAGCTGACTGCTCAGTTGGAAACATTATTCTTATCTCTTGTTTAAAAACATGAAAACATTGTGACTACAGTTTAGGCTCCCTGCTGTGGCAATGATTTTAAGCGTTTAGCTATTCTCAGATCTTGAGACTTGGCTGAGAACAGATTCCTCAAGCTGGTTCATCCCTTTGGGCTCAGATACATCCTTTCCCATAGCTGTCATCCGAGCACGTGATCGCTGTGCCAGGAAGCAGCTTGCAGTTTCCTGCAGGTCTTTCCTTGGGCATGGCGTAAGGTTTGTTCAAATTTATGTTCCACTCTATCCCTTGGTATCTGGAAAATAACTAGCTTTCCAAAATGTCATATAATTTATACTAAAAGAGAAATTAAAGTATAGGAAAGCATTGTCCTGGTTCTGGCTAGTACGGCCAGCCTTTCGACAGTAGGGCAAGTGAGCCGGAGCACCCCTCTCCTCTTTCAAGCCATTGAATTTTACAAAACTTTAGAAACTTTGGAAGCTTTCAGAGCAGCAGCGAGGAGTTCAGATCTTACTTTCCCCGCTTTGGGCTGCAGAGGTCAAAGTTGGATCTAACTCCAGCAATTTATTTTCATTTTTCTTAGAAAAGGTCTCTTCAGAAGCGGAGCGATATTGATGACTTCTACAGCAAACAGCTAAAGTAAAATGTCAGCACAGCATCTGGGGCGGCTAAGGGAGCCTGTACTCTCTCGTGGCTCTGGAAGGAGAGCAATATTAAGTTAAAATGGCTCCAGGGCAGAAAAAAAGATGAGCTCACCTAAAATTAGATTAGAGCTCTGGCAGCAATAAGTCATTTGGAGAGAAGGATGAGAATTTTTTTTGTGTGTTTGTTTACCTTTTTTATTTTATTTTTTTTTCCCCCTCAAGTGCTGGCTTGCATGAGAACCTAAGTGACGCATTTCTGGCAGAAGCCTGGTACAGAGAAAGTTGTCCATGAAGATTTTATGAAAACCTCTGCCATGTGAATTACGTTCATTTCTGTTCAAGCCAAAATGTTGTATCTGACAGAGTTGTAGCATGGTCTGTAAACAGAAATACTTTTATTTCACTTAGATACAAACCATCATTGTTGTTCTTCATTATGCTGCTTCTGCATTATTCTCCTGTCCAGTCCTGTGCAAAGTTTTTCAAAGTGTTGCCAGAGTGCGGCCAGGGTCTGGCCAGTGTCTGTCTGTGGTGGGCTGGCCTCGGCTGGAGGCCAGGTGCCCCCCAAAGCCACTCTGTCACCCCCTCCTCAGCTGGGCGGGGGAGAGAAG
Organism: Aramus guarauna; assembly: GCA_013400195.1. Lineage (NCBI taxonomy): Eukaryota > Metazoa > Chordata > Aves > Gruiformes > Aramidae > Aramus > Aramus guarauna. Next base: position 702,881 of record VXBL01002595.1, read on the forward strand.
ATATAAAAAAATGCTCCTGGGTCAAGATAAGGGCAGATCGCTCACCCATCACCATCACAGGCAAACCAAACTTGACTTGGAGAAATTAATTTATTACCAATCATATCAGAATGGGGTAATGAGAAATAAAAACAGGTCTCACAAAACCACCTCCCCCCACCCCCCCTTCTTCCTGGGCTCAACTTCACCCCCGATTTCTCTCCTTCCTCCCCTTCCAAGCAGCACAGGGGGACAGGGAATGGGGGTTGTGGTCAGTTCATCACACATTGTCTCTGCCGCTCCTTCCTCCTCAGGGGAGGACTCCTCACACTCTTCCCCTGCTCCAGCATGGGGTCCCTCTCACAGGAGACAGTCCTCCACCAACTTCTCCAGCATGAGTCCTTCCCAGGGGCTGCAGTTCTTCACCAACTGCTCCAGCATGGGTCCCCCACGGGGGCACAAGTCCTGCCAGAAAACCTGCTCCAGCCTGGGGTCCTCTCTCCACGGGGCCACAGCTCCTGCCAGGAGCCTGCTCCAGCATGGGCCTCCCACAGGGTCACAGCCTCCTTTGGGTGCCTCCACTTGTTCTGGCATGGGGTCTTCCACAAGTTGCAGGTGGATATCTGCTCCACCATGGACCTGCAGGGGCTGCAGGGGAATCTCTGCTCTGGTGCCTGGAGCACCTCCTGCCCCTCCTTCTGCACTGACCTTGTTCCTCTCACATCTTCTCTCTCCTCTCTCTGGCTGCTGTTCCCCCAGCAGTTTTCTCCCCCCTTCTTAAGTCTGTTACCCCAGAGGTGCTACCACATTTGTGGATGGGCTCAGCCTTGGCCAGCGGTGGGTCCATCTTGGATCCAGCTGGCATTGGCTCTGTCAGACATGGGGAAACTTCTGGCAGCTTCTCACAGAAGCCACCCCTGTAGCCCTCTCTCCCGCTACCAAAACCTGGCCACGCCAAACCCAATGCACTGTCATACTGTGGCATGTGTGGGACATTGTAGGGTGTGTTCAGGCAGCTGTTCTCAAAAACTATATGCTATTTTTCAAATTACTTGGGTATGTTGCTATTACTCATTTCTGTACAACAGATGATACTGAAATGTCCTGTTCTGTAATCACACAGGAGAAAATACTATTTTTGTATTCTCATCTAGAAGCACTCTATAAATTGCATGTCTAGTATCATCAGTATTCCGTTCTTCAATAATTATCTCTATATTGATAGTTTTGAAAGCTTTCAGTCTTAGTTACTGTGTTTGAATAGAAAAAGAGAGATATATTGTTGATAAATTGGTAATGATTTGTATTTTATCATGATAGAAGAAATCAGCGATGTGTTGGTTTTTATCTGTGTCTCTATTTTCTTTCATTATAGCAAGTGCTGTGCACTTTGAGGATTTTCATCTTTAAAGTGCTTCATAAACATGAACTGGATAAGTACATGAGTATTACTTTGGGATGCGCAACTGTTTATTGTCGTTCACAAATGAACAAGCTGCAACAAATTACTTGATTTATTTTTTTTTCCTGCTTTGGTTCATTGTTGTATGTCTGTCTCAGGTGTTCCAGATAATTTCAGAGCACAACAGAAATTTTATGGATAACAGAATATTTAGATTCTTGTTTGGGCCTAGTTCTAAAAGGCAGTTAACTTGGTTTATCACACAGTTGTAAGGTAAAAATCTGTGGCGTGTGTTTTGCATCAGTAATGAAGATCATCTTTTGAGGAGATGATAGCTAAGACCTATAGTATTTGGTTAACAGAAATCTTCCAGCCAAAAGTTTACACTGTAATATGTCTGGAGAAAATAAGATGGTATTTGGCATACTTGGATGGTCTGTAATTCCTGCAATTAACGTAATGATTTTAAGATTTCTCATACATTTGAGAATCAACAAGGTTGCCATTATAACCTGTTTCAGTGCCCAGATAGCATGAGAAGGCTCATATTGCGTAGGAAATCTCTGCTTTTTCCTAAAAGCAGTATAGTTGGTTGTGTACAGTAGGCAAAGGAAGTCATTACATGAGGAAAGTATTTATCTGAACACTGTCTGGATATAGAATCCTTTCTTCATAAGTATACATGGATCTCCTGTAAAAAGTAATTGTTTGTCTTGAAGGAAAGGTAATATTTCTGATGGAGTACTGTATTATTAGCCTTTACGGCTTCCAGTAAGAAAAAAGAGGTAATTGTCTCTTTAATGCATCTCTGAAACAAATTTTAAGCGAAGACATAATGTACCTTAACGGAGTCCATAAATTTGTTTAGGTAGAAATCAGAGTCAAATTGACAATGAAATACTGAATTTTTGCTTAATTTGATCATTTAGGTGTCAGCATAATTGAAGAATGTTATCTTCAAGTCTCTTTCATCCTCTTTGTCTTCTGAAAGCATTTGTCACTATAAACTGATACAGAGGGGGAAAAAAATGGGGGAAGGGAAATGTGCAGCACTAAAAAAAAAAGCTGGTTTGTTATCTTGGTCATTAGAGAACCTTATAAAGAAAGATTGTTGCTTTCTACCTTCATTAGCAACCTGACAGGAGCTCATGGTCCATGATAGATTTGTTTGCATAATTCCATCTATAATTTCTGTGCTTATCTAAACATAAACAACTTCAATTTTTAAGTATCTAATTATCTGAAGAAACTATTTCTCCAACAGTAATTGCTTACTGCACTAGTGAAACAGATTTGTACTGAAGGTGCCCATCTGTGTTTAATGCTATAATTTTTTTTGCAGCAGATACTGCTGCTCCTGAAAAGCATTGCACAAGGGGTGCATGTCTCATTTTTACAGGGGCTTGACAGGAATGGGGGGGGACGGAGCCCTGCTGTTTTTTGGTACTTAAGTGTAGTGCTACGTTCATTAATGTTTATGTGTAAGGCTTTGAAATTTAAAAGCATTTAATGAAATAGTAGGGCTAGATCAAGGAGTTTGCAGCAATTGCAGTAGGAGGACTAAATTCAAAATTGTGATCTTGAAGTGATCCACACTGATATTATTAGTTTCTGTCCAAGTATTTTATGTTTAAATTGCCCAGAAACTTAAAGCTTTACCTACAAATGCTTCCATTTAGACAGTGTGTCAGACCAAGAGCATCTGCAAGGCAGAGCTCAGCGCTCCTCCCGCCAGCTGCCTTAGAGGCTTCTCACGGCTGTGCCAGGGAAGTGCCTGGAGCAAACCTCGGGGGTTGTTCTTCAGGCTTGTTCTTTGGGGGACTGCTCTTCAGACTCTTTTTTTTATTTTTATTTTTTTTTATTTGTTCATTTTTTTATGTGTTGTGGTTTTTTTTGGTTTTTTTTTTTCCCCCCCCTTCCCAAATCACATCTGGAGAAGAAGGAGCCCTCTTGGTTTTTTTCATTCAATTTTATGATCTGATTCCACCTTTAGGCATTCCCATGGCTTGAGAAACCTGGATGCCTTGGCCTGAGAGGGTTTTAACCCATGCACATGTGCACTGCAGGGGAAATGCTCACCGGGATCTCTGGTGCTCAGGAGTGTTCTCCATCTTTCTCACAGTGTTTTCCTTACAGGTGTGGAGGAACAGAGAATTAAGTGCATGGGAAAAAAGGGCATAAAGCAAGAAACTTGTTTAGTTCTGTTCATGTATTTTGTGTTCTTTTTTTGCAAGTTTAAGGTCTTGCTTTTATGGTATTTCACTGTTGTATACGGTGTGTGATTAAGATTAGCTCCAAGACTCATCCACCTCCTCAGTGTTTCCTATTACCTACCCATAGGGAGTTTCCTACCTAGAGTTTCGCACCCTGGATTTCATTCCCCTGCTGCTGGAGGAGGATTTTGTGACTGAATATCACATTCAAGGCTTTTCAGAAACTCACTGGGAGATCCAGCACTGGGGCTGAAAAGTTTTTAAATTTCTAGTCTTAGAAACACTAAATCCTGTTGTCCTTCTGACATCAAGCAATTGTGCTGCACCAGTACTGAACCAGCGTTCAGCTTTACAGAATATCTGTAATTTAAATTAGTAGCAGAATTAATACTATCACACTCCTGGCAGCATACTTGATTCTGAAAATTAAAAGGCAAAATCACTTTTGTCAAAAAGCTTTGTTCTTCCTCAAATGACTTGTTTAATTATTCAGCGTTCACACCAAGAGAGAGCAAATATTGAGGGAAGAGCACACCGGTAGGCTTGACAGCCATAAGAGTCTTAAAACAGGCATTTATTTCTGGTTTTCTTTTAAGGCTTCTCAAGTTTTGTTCAACTTCTCCAGCACTCATTAAAATCTAAGCCATTTCTGACAGTGTTCCTAGGCTTTCACACTAAAACACAGATTTAAAAAAAAATACTTTTTAAAATTTTTTTTTGAAGATAATTTGTGTGAGTTAATCTCATGTCAGTTAATGTACGGGAGCAAACAGAGAGAGAAAGGATTTCTAACAGCATTGTGCAATGGATAGGGCTTCAAAATAGCCTCTGTAAAAATTGCAGAGGCCACACTAAGATGTAGGGAATGCTCTAAGATATTCAACAATGTCTACAAAGAATCTTTGTATTTCTGGCCTTTTTTTTTTTTTTTTGCCAAAGAGAATCATACATCATCTCTACTGCTAATTCTGTGTTGGATCAATGCACAGTGCTCCTACTTCTTGCGATGGAATTTTCCAGCACTGAATAATTGAGAGGTTTATATTCTAGCCCTTGAGAACAAAGACAGATTTCATCTTTTTTGTTTGCTTTTTTCTTTTTTTTGTTTTGTTTTGTTACTTTGTTTTCTGATACCATCCTGCCATTGCTAGAACTAGTGCAGCCCCACCATAGACGGAACGGCTGGAAGTCCTCTCTGGAGGGGCAGAGGCCATCTCTAGCTCTGCTTCAGACATGCTGCTCACAGCAGGTCTGTAGCCTTTGGGACTCAGTTTCCTGTAACTTTCCTGTGGACGAAAACGTGCAATGGGGTGGAGAAGCGCAGGAGGGCTTTTGAGTCTAAGCTAACAATTGAAGAAATACTCCAAATGTACACCAGAGACCTGCACTGCAGGGGGAGAGGGGTGTCTTTTGCCTTACAGTCGCTATTGAGAATTTCGGAATCGAAACACACTGCAGCTGTAAAACTTAGTAGAACAGGACACTTATTTAGATTGGGACACGGCAGAAGAAATGCGTGTGAGTATGAGCTGCCTGGATGCACCTGGCCACAGCGTGTGTTCAGTGTTAGGGCAGAGGAACTCAGCAGTGATGTCCCAGTAACTGAAGCAGTGATGTCCCAGTAACTGAAGCAGTGATGTCCCAGTAACTGAAGCAGTGATGTCCCAGTAACTGAAGCAGTGTTCTGCTGACCAGCCCTGATGTGTAAAAAGGTCCCAGTGCCTTTACCTGAGTTTTGTTAAACCTTTGTTACAGTCAGTTACTGTTTGCCTAAACTGTCCGCAAGAACAGCATCCCTCTGCAATGGCAAGGACGTTTTCATTCTGACTTGCCAACATTAGATATATAGAATGTTTGCATTTATATAGCAAGTGAGCAATTGATTTAACTTCTATTTTGTTTGTTTGTAAGTGAAATAAAGCTGATAGTGTGAGTGTGTGAAGGAGACAGACCTTGAGTCTTCCCAAAGAAAGGGGCTGGTTTCCTTAGCAACAGGCAAGGATACGTGATACCTCTCCAAATAGTTCTTCCCCTCTTCCCCAGGTCCTGCTCTCTGTTGCAGCTCGCTCATTATGCACCAGAGCAGATAGCATTCCTGCAGCATGAGCTAATTGTAATGCCTGATGGCTGGTAGCTGTCATTGGCATTGGGCAAAAAATAAAAGATAAATTGAATTTGCCGTCTGAGTGTCTGGTTCTAACAACAACTTGATTATTTCTGTTATTACTGGTGATACATAGTCCCTGCTGAGGTTTCACTTCCAGTGGGTATCACTGGCATTTATCATTATGAAGGACAGGGATAAATGCAGGTTTTCTTGCTGCAGACTCTGATGAAGGTTCCTTCATGGCTGATAGGATGTAGATTGAGAAGGGGAAGAAGTGATTCTTTACTCAGCCTTTGCTGCTAGTGTAAAACCCTAGCTGTAAATGCGAGTCATTTTGTTAATTCTTTCCAGAACTGCCAAACAGAGGTTGGTGAATACTGTGCAGAGCTTCTGTTTCTGTGCTGGTGGCAAGACATGACTATACCCTCATCAGGAATCTTCTTTTCAGGATGGAGAGACAAATAAGTACACTACTCAATACGGTGAACTGAAATTCCCTTTTTTAGAAGTTTGAATTCCTAACCCAAGCATACCTGAATAATGGGAAGCTAAATAAGCTTTTACCCCAGTTTATCTGGAAGGAGCTGAGATTAGAAGTATTTGAACACAGTTTTTTCCTTCTGCATTTTTACATATTTAATTTTTATTTTCAACGCAGCTCCCAGGATCCTAATGTCTTAGTAACTACTACAGTCTTTTGACTACCATCATACAAGCACTTAAGAATGAGAAAAGGAAATGAGGCCGATATGTGCAATAATGATTTTTATACCATAGTCATACCAAGAAGCTACAGCTAGCCATGAGAGCCCTCCGTGCAAATAACTGCATATATAAATGTGAAGAGATTTTCTTTTTCACTCCTGGGACCCAGCATAGAGCTTGCATCCAGGGCTAGAAGAATATGAAGGTAGACACCATGGTGGCCATTCAATTCAGGGCTGTTGTCATCCCTAAANCTTTTTGTCAGCCTGTGTTATCAAAACAATTTATTATATGCTTCAGCACTGTCCTCAGAGCTTCCAAGTAGCATGCTGGTAAAACAGAACATCTTCAATGGCATCTGCTCACCAGTGCTGCATTTCCAGTTTGCTCTTTGTTGAGAGCTATCTTTCATCAGGAACCAAGTCTGCAGGAGTACAAAAGACTGGACTTTTACAGGTCCTACAAAGGAGCCTCCACAAATTAAATTTTTAAGGTTGCCAAGTACCACTTTATAGAATAAGCAAAAGAGGGGAAATGTATTAAATTATGAGAAGCAATGTGCTACTTGAAAATGATTGCTGCGTTAATAGTTTGTATCAAATGGCAATTTTAATTCTGTCTCTATTGGAGAAATAGAAAGCAATTAATCTTTTGTAGCACATTGTGAAAAATAAGGGCTTAAACGGGATCTCAGTGAGGCTGTTCCTTCACTTAACCTTGAGCTGGGCAATAAATAATTATAAATGCAGCTACATCACAAGGCAAAAGTAATTTGGTGAAATAGAATTATCATCTAATGCAGGAATTACAAATCTGAATTAGGTTCCCTGATGTTCTTTGTTCCAGAAAAGTACGAATTTGCCTGTGATTTGTGTGTAAAAGAGTGGAGCCGGGTTTTACAAAGCACCTTTTATACCCAAGCTATCACTAAATGATTTGTATTGCAATGCTGGCGTAGGCAAATGCTCAGCTATAACTCACCTAAAGCCTCTGATGATAGGACTTGTTTTATGGAGGGAGAAGGTGATGTCCAACGTGCATGGATGTATTAACATCTTTTGAATAATTTCCTGCTCTTCACTCAGGGCACCATATCATCAGTGCTGCCTTCCACAAAATTTTCAGTGGTACCGCATCATATAAAAGTTTCTGGTCCATTGTGATGAGCTGCTGAGGAGACTGAAGATACAAGTCAGAGCGGCTTTACCCTGACCCTCTCTCTCCTGCCCATGCAGCCTTTCCCCCCGGTGCCACGCTGCTGTTCCATACAGCTCCTGCGCGTGCCTTGCAGATCCCAAAGTTGCGTTGCTAACCTCTCTTCACCTTGGGCCTTTTCAGCCAACACGGTGGAAGCTGGTCAGTGAAAGGACCATCAGGTCATGTCACAGAGCAGTGTACAGGATGCTCGGATAAGGAGAGGCAAAGGATGTGAAGAAAAAATAATGCGGGAGTGAAGAGCTTTATTTTTCTATTCCAGAACCGTGCCTCACCATACTGGCCCACTGGAGCGATAGGCAGGAGCCACTCAAGCCGCTGGCTAGCTCCAGAAAAATGGGGAGCCGTGAGTTTGTTATGTCAGGGTCATGTTAAGGAAGAAAACATTCCTAAGTAAAATAAATATTATTCTGCTTTTCTTCGAATCGCTCATCAGTGTCACTGAGAAATGTGACCTTGCAATATAAGGAGCAAGAAACTTGTTCCTAGGAGACACAGCTAGCAATAGCAGTGGGTTTGTAGGGCACTGTTGAGTCTGCACACTGGTCCCACTGATTTCATGGAGGTACCATATGTCTGCAGGGAAACATATCTATACTTCCATGGCGGAAACGTCACAGTGATAGAGGCTCATCTGTTTTGTCTGTGTTGATAGCGAGCTGTGTAGTGTTTACAAACTAAAGAGATTTCTTAGTTTTATAAAATGTCAAAAATAGGTGTACTGTGTAATTGAGCAGATACTCTTCATTTCTTCTGTGCAAATTTGAGACTAGACAAATGGCTACAAAGGCTGACATGGTATGCTTCAATTTGGCAGAAGCTAAGGAAGTGTATCTTCTACCTTTTTTTCCCCTATTTTTCCCTGCTTTGAAGTCTTTACTTGTCACATGATAAGTAAGAAAGTGGAAGTGCAGAGCTATTCATTTTTATTAAGAGTTGTAGTCAGGTGAGCAGTGCGTGGCAGGGACTGAGTCTTTTTAGTCCTCAAACAAATCAGTTTTCTGGCCAATTTGAAACCTAGAGGAGGGCACAGTTAGTTTAATTTCTGTCTGGTCATTCTACTCAGTCCTGATTAATATGTTACATGAGTTTACAGTGTTGTTTGAAATGCATTAGGCAGCTCATTTGTGCTATAATATGGCCCATTGTGTAAATATAGAAAGATATGATTTATTGGGGAAACAGGTGTAGGCACGTGGAAATACAATTTGCCTTAGAGAGTTGTTTCTAATTGACTAGTAAAGTGGTGTTTTCAAGTAGGCCTTAATTAATCAGCAAGAACTCTTTTCCTGAGTTTCCTCCTATAAATGAACAGACTCAGCACATCCATCAAGTAGAAACTGAGAAAATGAGAAGGGAAAAAGCCTGAGTCTCCAGTGTGCAAAGTGGTTGTATTTCTGTGAAGCAATCCCAGCAGGGTGCTTTGCTGAGTGATCACAACATTGGCTTTGAAAAGAAATCCTGAATTTCTCATTTCTTGTAGGTTTGTTAAAGTTTTAATACACTTGTGGTTGCTACTGCATGCTAAGAAGGTGGCTGGGGTGAGTCAAGAAGAATGATGGCACAAAAACTGGACTGGTAAACCAAAACTTTTCTCTGATACCCCCTTAAGTGGTCTCACACATTTTTTCTCATCTTCTTTTTCATTACATAGTGGTGTGCAAGTACATCAGTAGTTACTGTAATAGATCTAATCATGCTGAGCTCAGCAAGCACAAAAGTGAACGTCAAAAACTTGTGTTGAATATCTGTTTCACAGCAGCATTGTTACAGTGTTTGCAAAATCCTTAGGTCTGGAGATGTTTAATCTGGAGATGAAAGAAGTGATAACCCAGTTTTTATAATATACTGTCGTAATTTGAAAATCTCAGTAAGTTTTGATAATCAGAAATGGGATCTAGCTTGATTTTTGTATCCATTATGTTGGTGCCAGACCTGTCACGCTGAGAGGTAGGACTTCACCGTGCACGCTGTGCTGGTGGTGGAACAGGGGTGGATACTGGTGGATCTGCTGCACAGGTGGTTGATTTCATACTCTGCTTTAGAACATTCAAGATTATCTTATTTATCTTCTTGTTCAGCAATTTGGGAATGAGATTTATTTTTTAATACCTGAAAGTCAAAGGACTCCCAGCCATCTGTTGTTCAGTGCAAGGTCCATCGAGCTTACTGGTTTAGAGAAGGATATTTGAAGAGAAGGCAGGGTTTCCTGAGTGTGGAAAAGAGGGGAATGTTTGGGTGTCCATTACAGGAATCAGCCCCCAGAAAACCACCTGCTTAATTTCCAAGAGTTGACTTCTCTTCAAAAATCTTAAGAACTAGCTTGTTGGAGTGAAAGCCAGAAGTCCAACAGTTAGGTGGGGTCACGTGTGTAATTTCAGAGTTGGGTTGTGCTGTAAATGAGCAAAGCTGTAATGTTCCAAATGGTTGTCCAATTCCTTAGCTCAAGGTCCTGTGTCATGTCTTTCCAGTGGTTTTGAAACTGGGCATAATTTTATATTTGTTTTCCAAGAATGCCCATGAGCTTCTTAAGAAACTGCCTTAGTCTTGCTGCACAGTAAAGGTACTCAAAGCACTCTCTCAGGATTCCAGTATATCAGCTGTATTTTTACTTTTGCTCAAGAAGTGGCTATCCAAGCATTTTCTATTGCTTTCTAGTGTCTAAAAGCCAGAACTGAAGATGATACTGAATCTGTCCTTTTTATAACGTTGTTTCTCTAAACACCTGCAATTTCTACAACTCGCTATCTATCATACTAGAAACGCAGCCTGTGGGCCGCTGGTGTCCTTGGGAAGAATTGCGTTGGCCCCGAGAGCTGCCCTTTGTTGCATGAATGTTGGGGACTTCCTAGTACCAGCAGCTCAATCTTGTTTAAGAAGTACTGAAGATTTTTTTTTTTTTCTTGGAAACAATTTTGTGAGGTTAAAAGCAGTCGCTGTATGATAGAAGAAAAGGTGAAATAGGCAAGGCTTATTGAAATCATTTCCCCAATTTAACTGCTTTCATGTGAAAACCAGCTGTCTCCTTTGACTTGTCCTTTTTACCCCCTGCAGTGGAGCTATAGGCCACTGAAGTGCATACTTACATCCATTCCTGTTCAGGTCGTCATTTCAAGGATATGAGTCCCATCTTGCTCAGTAGGACTTGCTTACATGTTTAAAATACTTTCCGTATAAGGATTCCCCACCACCACCACCCATATCTGAGGCAAAGGCATGAGCAGAACTGGGTACTGCTGCTTGCTAAAGGACAGTGGATTCTGTTGTGATCCCACCTGAGCAGCAGTTGATTTCTTAACGTCTTCAATACCCGTGCTTTGGGATGACTCCAACACCAAATAAGTTTGTCTGGAGCTTTTTTACCCATTTATTTTTCAGTATGCTTTGTGTCAATATGTTTCTTTCCAAAGATGAACATCTGTCATATGATAAACAAAAGCCCCACATGTGTGACTTCTGAGTATGAGGAGAACGTGCATAGACAGGTATGTTGTTCCTCGTATGATTAAATAAGGAGGAAAGAAAAGTGCCAACTGTCCCCAGGGCAGGAGGTTAACATTTGACAACTGCCCTTTTGAGGTGTCGCAGCAAAAGCAGATGCAGATTTCATCGAGGCTTGATCTTTTGAAATTCACTTTGCCTCCTCAGTGTACTTCTCAGGGTTTTTCCCACAGCTCACAAAGGATCCATCTGGAGAAAATTGCTAGCAATTTATACCAATTCATCTGTGCGCTTGAATGTCTAGACCTGTGCAAGGGCTGAGGTAAAGGCTTTATAAGCTGTCATGCTCAAAAACATTTTGAAGTCCTCCTGTGGTTCACAACATAGGAAATATGAAGATTAGAAATTCCGTTGGGGGGCACTTCAGCAATTTACAGGGCAAATTCTGTTGCAGTATATATGATTATTATGTAATTAAATACTGCATCTCATTCGTACATGCTTGAGTCACTGGAATTGAGGTCGTAGGTGCTACTTTTGCATTGTCTTTTCCTGATTTCTGAATATGTAACGATGCCCACGGTGCTCTCTGAGGCCATACAGACACAAGTGTATTGACCTGTGTTCCCATTTTAAAGGCTGGAAAAGTGACCCCTTCAGGCAGTGCAGCTGTAGCCAGCTGTCCTGGTTTTGGCTGAGATTGAGTTAATTTTCTTCCTGGGGGTGTGGATTTAGGAGGAGAATGATGTTGATAACACACTGATGGTTTTAGTTGTTGCCAAGCAGTCAAGGACTTTCCAGCTTCTCATACTGCCCTGCTGACGAGAAGATGGGGCTGCCCAAGAAGCTGGGAGGGGACACAGTCAGGACAGCTGACCCAAACTGGCCAAAGGGATATTCCATACCGTATAATGTCATGTTTCATATATAACTGGGAGGTGGGCCAGGAGGCAGTTCGGCTCGACAACTAGCTGAGTATCAGCTTCAGCTGGTGAGCAATTGTGTGTATCACGTTTTGTATATTCTATTATTATTTATAATTATTGAATTATTGTTGTCTTCGTTTTCTGTCCTATTAAACTGTCTTTATCTCAATCCACAAGTTTTACCTTT